>CAEFZY010033989.1:0-82874 GCA_903066815.1 Brachyrhaphis roseni
GGAAGCCACCCAGTGGCTGAAATAAATTACTACATTTAAAACACTTTAATAAAGTGGTCCATATATAAGGCGCACCGGATTTATAAGGCGCACTGTTGGCTTTTGAGAAAATTGAAGGCTTTTAGGTGCGCCTTATAGTGCGGAAAATACGGTAATACATTTGTACTCCACACTTTTGACATATTTGATTTTGGAAAGACTTGAAATGTGCTGTTTATGGACACTATCTGTACAAAGGTACCATCTTTCTTTCACTTCTTTCACTTAGCAATTACTCACTACTTTGTGTTGGTCTATCAAATAAAATCCCAACAAAAGCCTAGAAGGTAGTTAGCAGTAACAGCTTGACAAACAAGAATAACTCAAAAGGAGCTGATTGTATGTTAACACTGCTGATTGCACAATAAGAAATGTAGAAAGAGAAGTGTTGTTTTCTGTATTTTTCCAGCTTGATACCACTTCCCCTTTTGACGTCAACACACTGAAACAGAATGCCTCCACAGGGCCATTCTTACAACTGTGGAAACTTGCAAACCTAATTTAGTTTGATGCAAAGTCCGAACCATGTGCAGTAAAAGAGGAACTTAAGGAAACAACCTCCCTTTTCAGTTAAACCCATAATCAGTTGGCATGTTTTAACCTGAGGTCTTTAGCATCCTTGACATGATTGTGCCACACCTAGCCAGAGAGTACCCAACGTGGAACCACAGACCAAAGACTTTGCTGGGATTTCAGTGACATGTTTATGTGCATTACTTAAGGTTTAAATAAAGAAGACACAATTTAAGACATAAAGAAAATAACATTTTGAAGATCATGTTTTGAAGATACTAAACATTTCATTATCTCATTATTTTATCGAGCCATGATAATGTGCCTGTTTCGTCCCTTCCACATCTTCCTCTTCCTCCTACTGCCGCAGTGTGTGTAGAAGCTGTTCAAACACACTGCAGCCAATTCAGTGACTCACCTCTGCTAACACAGGCGCCTACAGACATAAGCACATTAAAAAATGCAGAGCAGTTCTTGGAATCTATCAGTAGCCTTAAACAAACAGCAGCGAATCCAGTGTCCAGTTATAGATGCATCAGTTATTCCTCATCCAGGATAACATCAGGGGATCCTCAGAGTAGCAGACCACTGCTGAGCTCTGTCACCATGCCAGCAGCCAGCTCACCATGGTAACCGGCTCTGCTAACATGCTCTCATCAGTGGCTTTGCAGAATCATTTAGGAATCAATTGAAAACAAACATTGAAGCAGCCGCTTAATCAAGTTATTGATATTTTAAGTGCATTTTAATGAGCTAAAATGCTTCTGGATGTTAGCGATCATTTTGTAATCTACGAAGGAGCAGCAAGATTTTGCTGTTTTTCAATAATGTAATCGATAAGCGTGTCCATCATTCTGTTTTTGCTCTGTGCTCGTGGGGGAGTGAGTGTATGTAATTTCAGCCACAAGTCTCTGTTTCCTTCCTCAGGACAGAGAGGGCTCATTGAATTACTCAGAGATGTTGAAGACAGCTGGATAGCTCCACAGAAACACACAGACAGGAGCAGTGAGAATAGATAAACACAAAATATGGATAACAAGAGGCATATCCTTTTTTACCATGCTTGCAAAAGCCTTCTGTACTCTCTGACCTTTTCCCCATTTTGTTACGCTACAACTACAAACTTTAATGGTTTTACAGATATCACAAACACAAAATAGTGCATAAAGTGGGAGAAAAAATATTTACGTTGTTTTTTTTTGGGTTTTTTTTCATAAAAATCTAAAATATGATGTGTATTTGGATCTTACCCCCTTTAATCTGGCTTACTTGGAAAACACTGTGTGGGGAAAACCTAAGACTGAACACATTGTTGGTGGTGGCAGTATCATCCTGTAGGGAACCTGTTCTTTGGTAAGGATGAAAACTGTCAACTTGTGTTTTTTACACACTGACCTGTATGGACAAATACAAGAAAAAATTTCTTTCCAGCCTACTTGATTGTGGAGAAACATTGTTACATTGTCAGCATAAACTCATTAAAATTGGATAGAGCATGGTGATGGCAGCATCACGCTGTGGGGAGAGTTTGATGCTTCTTCTTCCAGCAGGACAATGACTCTAGACATACATCTGAGGCTACACTGAAATGGTTTAGATCAAATTCTGATGTTAGAATGGTCTAGTTAAAACCTGGATCAAAATTCAAATGAGAATTGATGTGAAACCTTGAAATTTTAAATCCAATACAAGTACACCTCATAAATTTACAATACTTTTGTCTCTTATTACATAAAATCCCAATAAAATACAACAAGGATTGTTGTAATGTAAAAAAAAAAAAGGATAACTTTTGCAAGACATATACAGATGAGTATATGCTCATAAAAATGAAGAGCCCACTGCACTGAATCTCATTGAAAACCTCATGGTTATTTTACCAAATATTGATTCCTGAGTTAAAACATTAGTCTTGTTGTTTCTAAGTGAATATCAACTTGTTTTCTTTGCATTATTTGAGGTCTGAAAGCACTGTATCTTTGTCGTTATTTTGACCATTTCTCAAATAAATAATACAGTTTTGCTTGGAATTTCAGAAACATGTTGTCAGTAGTTCATAGAATAAAAGAACAATCTTCATTTTACTTAAACATATACCTATAAATAGTAAAATCAGAGAACTGATCAGTTTAAGTGGTCTCTTAATTTTTTTCCAGAGCTGTAAATGAACAGTTTATTGTTCATTTAGCAATATGAACAATAAACTGTACACAGTTTATTGTTCAATAAACTGTACACAGTTTATTGTTCATATTGCTAAATGTCTTCTCTGATATTTCCTCTTTGCCAATCACACAGTCACTGTGCAAATATTTTACTCAGTAAACTGACAAGGATAAGCTGGCCACGTTTCCTTTCTCCATGACTCAGGCTCATGAATACACCATCACTCTTATTTGTAAATAACACCTTCAGACACGCATAACCTGCAATGAAAATATGGTTTATTAGCAGTCCATGATGTTGAGATCTGTTAGAGTGCCATCAGTGTGGGTCAAAACACTCAATATTTAATTAGACTTCTGAAAGACGGGTGGCAACACCCACACCTCCTGGTGCTCTCCCCTGCACTCTCTCTTCACCTGCTTTCCTTTCACCTCCCACTGATGTCTCCTCTTCCATGTGCCTGTCTGTCATCCACTTCCGTCACATCCGTCTCTCTCCCTTCCAAATCGCTTCTGTTGTTCGGGCTGGTTTGTGTAAGCTCGTGTGGCTTTTAGATATCTGTGTCTCCATCAGCTTTGTCACATATAGGAGCAGGTAGGCTGCTGAAAGGACTGTTTGTAGTGTTCAGTTATAGTTTATGGAAAAACGAGGTAGAACAATAAAAAAGGCAGAAACACACCTGCTACTCCCATCATTGGAGCTGAAGCGTTGAATTACTCTTAAACACAATGTTGCATGACTTATTATGCAACAATCCTGTTCTCAAACAGATAATATCTCACATAAATTATAACATACATGTACCTGTGTCAGCACATCTCCACCCACCTCCATTTTACTCAGGGCACACTCACACAGATCTATGACCTGAATCAGTGGGGTTTAGCAGCAGTACTTTTCCACTACACCAGTCTCTCTGTGTGCAGCCTCCTCATCACCAGGCCTGCCTTGACATGCTGCAGTGAGAGATTTGCTTACCTGCTCTCTTGTTACTTTGTGTGTTTGCATATGAGTGTGTGTGAGTGTGTGTACCTTTTGCAGTCAGGTCAAACGGTCTCCCTCCTGCTGACATGCTGCTCCCCGCCCAACAAGCTCGAACAAAGGGTTTTACTGTTTGTTCCCAGCTCAGAAGTGGTCGTTGAGCAACACAACAACGGCACTTAATTAAGTGAGAATTGTGGTGCATATCTGGTATCATAAAAACTCTGTGCATGGGGAGCGAAACCTGAGAGGCGGGGTTTGAAACCAAAAAAAAAAAAATTGCATAACACAGGGGCTTCATTTCAGAGGGGTTGCACAATGGCAGAACAATTACAATTCAAATGGGAGATGCAGGGGAAAGTTTCTCTTTGTTCCAGTGCAGGTGCGTTTGGTTTGGTGCGGTTTGTTTGGGCAAGTCGGTCAACACAGAGGAAAAATTTCAGATCATAATTCATACTATGCTCCCCCCTCCTATACCTATAAGACAGGCACATTTTAAAAATAAACACACATTGAAGATTTACCTTAAAGATCATATCTGCATTTTATTCTGAAAGTAATGGAAGTTACATTCAGATGACTGAATGTAACTTCCATTCAGTTATCCGAATGGAAGATAACTGGAAGATAAAGTTTAACTACCGCAATTTTGCTGCGGTAGTTAAACTACCGCAGCAATTACCTTATCTGCTGTTTGATGAGGTTACTTCCAAGATTCACCATTAGAGGGCGCCAAGTTAAAATAATTTAGAGCACTAGACACCAATTTATTATTATTAATACATTAAGAATTATCCATGAAAATGAGTAAAGTCAATGTAGACTTTTTGGCAACTTAATTATATATTATTATTATTATTTTATTATTATTATTGTTATTACAAAATATTTTTTTTGTATAATTCGGAAGATTTTCTGTTCTCATTAACCAAAAATGTATATGACATCAGATTATTAAGGGGCTGTCCACTGACCCCCATTGTCTCCTCAGGTGCGGTCTCTAGTTACCTTTGACCTTTGTCAAGTTGAGCTGCTTGAAACACTGAATGCGCAGAGGATTAGGAGCATTACTAATACTTAGACCACTCATACAATTTTAGTCTTCCTCTTTTACAAACCGCCGGGGTTTTCTAGCAGAAAAAAACTGGTTTCACAGTGTTGACATCACAGCAGGAAGTGACATTTAGGTCGAAAAATATCACTGAAAGCACTTTTTTTTTTCCCCAATGTGTTCATAGGAAACAAGCAGTGTTTTTTTACATACATAGCTTCAGACCAATAAAATGTATTGCATTAGGATTTGAAATCAGTGGATATTTGTAAAGTGGATGAAAAACGGGACATGTTTTCCACAATTTTACACAACTTAAATCAAATACTCTAAAACAAAATTCTGTGCAGTGATTTGCCTTCTGAAGATGCTAAATTTACAATAAAGCTAACTAGTATTTAGTTTAGTTTAAGTATAAATGTAGCTCTCTATGAAGACCTCAGGTGTTTCTTAGAAAATACTGGTGAAAAAACATCATGAAATGAGTTAAACAATTTTGAATCTAAACTCAGGGCTACAATAGAATCTCTTAGATTAAAGCCTATTCATGTGTTATCCCATTAAAGTCCAGGTCTAAATGCTAAATGCTCTCAGCCCATCCCTTATTATGCAAAGAAGAATGGGCCACAGTTTCAGTCTCAAGATGATCAAAGCGGGTGGAGACATGCCTCAAAAGACCGGCAGTCACTACTGCAGTGAAATTAGGTTCAATAAAATACAGGCTCATCAGGATAGCTAGGCACAAAATCATATTAAAATACATAAATCTAAATATTGAAAGATTTGAGAGGTATGGATGTTTTGCAAAATGCTGTTCCATGTATGAAAATATAGTTATTTCCTTTAAGCCAAATACTTTTAATTTGTCACTATACTTGCTGTGCACTTTAATGCTTTCTGGTCTTTTCTGGTTGTTCTTTTTATTTTTTCATTGCTACTTCGAATTAAAATTAGGTGTAGAATAGTTTTTTGTATCTTCCTTTTCAGCTGCGTGTTGGTAAGGTTGTCACTGTCAACAAGAATTAGATATAAATTGATACGCCTGGATAAACAGGTAAAATGAGTTGTAAAATAAAGCAATGTGTCTGATTTTTGTCCTGTGGGTTTATATTTACTAATCTTGACAACAAAGTGTCTCTAAGGGGTCTGCTCTAATATTATAAAGCATATTCAAACATAAGAAGTGCTTTGATCAGTCTGCAGCCTTGGATTGTGCTCTGCCTTCCTCTGATGTTCTTATGGCTTGTTGCTTTATAATTAGATAAAAAGGAGCAGGTTAAACCGTTTTCACTCTATTAGGTGGTGTTGTGTCCATCTGGGCGTTATGTTTGTCAGAGCATTTGATCAGTGGATGCCAGATGGGTCTGTCAGAGACAATAGATTAAGGCTTTGATGTGACTTTACAGTGCGTTTTTAATAGTGGTATGTTCAGGCATACGCCTTTGGTCTTTACATTGAATAGCATTTGTTTATATTAATGTTTTTGATTTTTTTCTTTCCTCACTAACTGAGATTACTTAACCTCTCAAGGCCACCTCACTAGGCTATAACATAGTTTATGGAGTATTTAAACTTATAGAAAAAGATCAATCATCCCTAATTTCTGGTGCAGTTTGTCAATGATAGATACTCCTAGACAAATAGAAAAGATCCTCAATGTGTCGAGTTCTTTAATTTATTTGAAAGCAGATAAACTCAAACACAAAGGCTTTCTCCTCAGTGTAGTCCGAGGGCATGTATAAAACATGTGTGTGTGTCTGTAGTATGGACGTTCAGACAGTTACCGCGTTGCCACCACACAGGACAAAGATGACCGATCCCCCAAGAAGAAGAAGGGGGGCAAGGACATGGATGACCTGAAGAAGGAAGTGCCCATTGTGAGTAAAACCTTCTCTTTGTATGTTTTATAGCTAAATATATTGTAAATTGGGTTATTTTTAAATAATTATTATTTTTTAAAATACTCCATGCCTTTGGTGAAGGTATTTTCTTTGGCAAGAAGAAATCATTGTTAATAAGCCTAAAGGATGATGCTTTGCCCTTTAGAGGGGTTTGACTTTTTATCAGGATGCTGCGAGTTTGACTCCACATTTCAGCTCAAGAAACAGACAACAGGGCTGCCATACCTGGCTGCCTTGAGACTCTAATCTCTCAGGTGAACTGCATGCATGGAGTACCATTATAAATATTTTTACGCAGTATGTGCTTTACAAATAGAGAAATGCTTTACATGGCATATATTTATTATTGTTCAGGACTTTTTCTGCTTAATATGGCATGGATAAATGATTACAAGCACAAGATTTCTGACATAACAATGTATTAATAGGTGTTTTTGCTTGTTTCTTTGTGTCTTTGTTTTGTTTTGTGTTGTTTTTTTGCAGACGGAACATAAGATGTCTGTAGAGGAAGTATGCAGAAAATTACAGACTGATATTGTCCAGGTGAGTCATGTTTTCATGGTTCACCACAAGGTGGCAGCAGACCGATTCAGATTCAGAGGTCGGTCCTCAAGAAATGCAAGAAATATGGCACACAGACAGAAAATTTAAGGTTTCCATCCACTGTAATGTTACTATTTCATGATAAATTTCTAATTTTAGGATTAAATTACTATAAGATAACTTTAAAAATTAACCTTGGGAGTCTAAAATAAAAGTACTTTTCTCTAATCTATAAGGGGTTGTAATTGCATGTACAAGCTCAAATATATATATTTATCCCCACTGATACATTATCTCTTAAGTTGCATCTTGACTATACTGTTTGTAGCCATTAACAGGCTTCTGACAAAATCCTACCTGGATACTTAACTACTCTACTTGACATAAAGTTAATGTAAATTGGTTTGTTTTCAGGCACAGACATGCATTTAAATTATGTATGTCTAGCAATGGGGCTAAGGTCCATTTCATTTCAGAAACTGGATATTAGCGGCTTCTCTCCAGCTTCTTTCCTCACTTCTTTGTCCAGGGACTGACTAATGCCAAGGCAGCAGAGTTTCTGATCCGAGATGGTCCCAACGCTCTCACCCCTCCGCCCACCACCCCGGAGTGGGTCAAGTTCTGCCGCCAGCTGTTTGGTGGGTTCTCCATCCTTCTGTGGACCGGCGCCATTCTTTGCTTTTTAGCCTATGCCATCCAGGCAGTCACAGAGGACGACCCTGCAGGCGACAATGTGAGCAAACACATCCACATATGGAGCAGCTACACCTCATTAGCGCATCTGTCATCCAGGAATCTGAAGAAGCAAATAAAAATAACACCTTGACTAATTGATTTTAGTGTCACGCACTGCAGCTTTGCTCTTCACACCTGTGCAGACGCTAACCTGTTTCTCTGTCTCTTCTCTGCCACAGTTGTACCTAGGTATTGTGCTCACAGGCGTAGTCGTCATCACTGGTTGCTTCTCATACTTCCAAGAGGCCAAGAGCTCCAAAATCATGGAGTCTTTTAAGAACATGGTGCCGCAGGTAAGCATGCAGGAAATATGGGAAACGTTTTCATTTTTCTTGTCAAATTTGAAAAATACTATCTATTATTGTGAGAGGTGCAAAAATGTTTGTATTGACAGAGTTTCTGCTGAGTATGGGAAAGTTACTGGCCTGGATCATTAAGAAAAGTGGAATAGCAAACTATGGATGACAAAATCAAAGATTTCTGAAAAATTAAATGGATTTTTACATTTATTAATATAAAAAAAAACATCCTTTTATTTCTTTTCATCAAATCACAAATTTACTTTTTTGTAAAGCCTAGTGATAGTTTTCATCAATTCAAACTTATTCAAAATAAAATAGGACAATTATTCAGCTTTTCGGTCTCATGTCAGTGATTAAACTTGACCTGTGGTTACTGAAATAGCCTTAAATTTAGTTCTCGTCATCTCGCTCCATCTTCCTTGTTCCTCTGGATGAAAAATATTCCCACTGCATAATGGTGACAACATTGTGTTTCAATAGAAATTCATGTGAAATACAGTATAAATCTGGAAATTTATACAGAATGTGCTTTAAAAACCTTTAACCCATTGCATGAATTGATTTACAAAACAAAAACAAAAATTAACACTTGGAAATCCTTGTGGAGCTACAGTTAATGTTTCCGTAAAGGTTTAATTTGAGTCCTCCTGCTCTCAAACCAACTTTAGCTCCTCACAATCAATTTATTAAAATGTTCATGTATTCTCCACCCTGTGTCCCTGCAGCAAGCGCTGGTGATCCGTGAGGGTGAGAAGGTGCAGCTCAACGCTGAAGAAGTTGTGGCTGGAGATCTGATTGAAGTGAAAGGAGGAGACAGGATCCCTGCTGACATCAGGGTGATTTCTGCTCATGGCTGCAAGGTACAGACACAGACTCAAACTGGTGCAACAGTTGAAATTATATCAGTTTTAGTGTATTTTATGGTCTGATTCATTTTTTTTATATCTATTTCTGTTCTTTCCGACAGGTGGATAACTCCTCCTTGACAGGAGAATCAGAACCACAAAGCAGGTCACCTGACTGCACCCATGACAACCCTCTGGAGACCCGTAACATTGCTTTCTTCTCCACCAACTGTGTGGAAGGTACTGGCAGTGAATAATGATCTACATATTATGTTATTCTGCACATCTATAGCAATCTCCATAATTATTGGCAGCTGTAACCTCATGCAAAAAACATTACAAAATATGGTCTTTAATTTGAGAACATTATGTCCTCTAAGGAATAGAAATCCTTCTCAATCAGAGAAAACAATTATTTCACTATTAAATCAGTGCAGTGTCACATTTCTGTTTTACTTTTCAAGCTGATCAGTGTCAGACATAAAGATACAGGGATACAGAGGGTAATTTCTTGTATGGACGCTTCAAAATGGGAAAGACAGAAGAATGTGTCAAGCAAATGTGTGTTGATCTTTGCAGTTGATGAAATTGGCTACAAGAAAATAGTTGTTCATCTAATTACCACTTTAAAAAGAGGGTTTTCACTGATGCATAACCTTTCAAGAAAGATGCTAACAAGTTAAGAGCTTCTTAAAATGGAAAAGGTTTTAGACATCACAAAGTTTTTGTATTTTATTTACCATGTTCATTTTTGTTTTAATTTTAATTTTATAGTAATAAGACCACAAACATCTTGCAACTTGTACTCAGAAGCAGACATGGGAGCACATTTTCATTAAACTTGGATAAATATGGCAAGGCCTTAAAGAAACAGAGACCTATATAAAGATTTTGTTGCTCAGGACAAACAAACATTTTTAACAAAGAAAACACTAATTAACCTGGAAATTTAGGAAGTTTGAAGGTTTTTATTTTTATTTTACAAACATTTTTACAATCATTTACCAATCAATTTTGTTTGTTAGTTTTATAAAAATTGTATTATTTTGTTTAATAGGTATAAATTAAAATTAATTAACACAAAATTTGGTATTTTTAAATTTAAAATAAATTACAATTTTGTTACCTATGAGTACTTTTGAATAATTTTGACCCACATGGTTAAATGTTTAGACACTTCTGGATTCAAAATGGACCTGTGACCATTAAATCTGAATGAGGGCCCAGGTTTATTTTTTACAATTAGGAGCCTGGCAAGAGGAGAAAAAAGTAAAACGACAGTAAAAAGCAGCATATTGGCATTACATAATCCCCATTTCAACCATTTACTGTATTTCAAGGTGTTCATACATGACTTTACCAGGTGCACCAATATTTTTAAAGGAATCTATTGTTGCCTCTGAAAACTTAAGGAAAAAGTACAATTTAAGTAGAGAACCCTGATATGACTTTTGTCATTTACAGTATTTATTATGTGGTTCCATGTTGCTCAGTCCAACAAGTTGTCTTGTTTTTTTATCTAACCAGGCACAGCACGTGGTATTGTCATCTACACTGGAGATCGCACAGTCATGGGTCGCATTGCTACTCTGGCCTCTGGTTTGGACACCGGCAAAACTCCCATCGCCAAGGAGATCGAACACTTCATCCACATCATCACGGGTGTGGCCGTCTTCCTGGGCGTGACCTTTTTCATCCTGGCCATCATCCTGGGTTACACCTGGCTGGAGGCTGTCATCTTCCTTATTGGCATCATTGTGGCTAATGTGCCTGAGGGACTGCTGGCTACTGTCACTGTAAGGGACCAGAGGTTCTGAATTTACGTATTTTAGGTAAATACAGTGAAAGTTAACATTATGTCTGTGTGCCTGCAGGTGTGTCTGACTCTGACTGCCAAGCGTATGGCGAAGAAGAACTGCCTGGTTAAGAACTTGGAAGCTGTGGAAACCTTGGGCTCCACCTCCACCATCTGCTCTGACAAGACAGGCACCCTGACCCAGAACAGGATGACTGTAGCCCACATGTGGTTCGACAACCAGATCCATGAGGCTGACACCACCGAGGATCAGTCAGGTTAGAGAGGAAAGGGCATGTGGCACAGACGGCGCAAGCAATTAAAACATGTTGCACAGCTTAAACCCGTCCTTCCCGTCCTTCCCTCAGGTGCTTCTTTCGACAAGAGCTCAGCAACATGGCAGGCTCTGTCCCGTATTGCTGCTCTGTGTAACCGTGCGCAGTTCAAAGCCGGCCAAGACTCCGTGTCCATCCTGAAGCGAGACGTGGCCGGAGACGCCTCGGAGTCGGCTCTGCTGAAATGTATCGAGCTGTCCTGCGGCTCCGTCAGGCTGATGAGGGACAAGAACAAGAAAGTGGCCGAGATCCCCTTCAACTCCACCAACAAATACCAGGTGGGTATTTTCCTCAATATGCCTGTGGACAACTTTTATTACACTCTAAAAAAAAAGAGAATGGTGCTCCAACTTAGAAAAAATGTAATTAATTTGCTTCATGTAATTTAATTGAGTTTGTCAAACTTATTCTATTTACTTTTGTTTAACGTGACACCTTGACAAAACTTGAATATTTACTTGGTTAAACTCAATTTTATTACTTGTAATAAATTAACAAAATCACCTAATTTGCTTTTTTTAGTTTAACTGCATTATCAGTGCATTTCTAAAGTATTCATACCCTTTGATCTTCAGTTTATTTTACTTTATGTAGATTTTAGATCCACACAAAGTATTGTGGATTTTTTTGGGCTTTGACTAGGCCAATTTTACACATGATTATGCTTTGACCTAAGCCTGAAATTTAGCTCTTGTTATATGTTTATGGATTTTGTCCTGTTGGAAGTTTAACTTCCTCTATAGTCTCATGTTTACACTCAGATTTAGCTTCATATCTAGCTCCATCCAGCTTTCCATGAAGTCAGATCAGCTTCCCTGTTCCTCCTGATGAGAAACATACCCAAAGCATAATGGTTCCACCACCATGCTTCATTCTGGGGATGGTGTTTTCAGATCTATGTGCAAGATTAGGTTTTCACTGCACAAATGTTGTTTGAAGAATGGCTGTATTGATTCCTCTAGATTTTATTCAGGAGTGCAGTTCAGAAGAGGCAAATGCAAATGCACGCAAAACTTATATTTACCACTTTGTTTTGTGAGTTTGTGTTTGCAATGCAATAAGTTATGGAAAAGTTTAAGGAGTATGAATATATTTGAAAGGGACTGGATACCTTATGCAGCAGGGTTCGTCTCAATCTTAATTTTTGTCATTCAGCTTTCAATACATGAGACAGAGGATCCCAATGACAACCGCTACCTGCTGGTGATGAAGGGCGCCCCTGAAAGGATCCTAGACCGTTGTTCAACCATCGTGATTCAGGGCAAAGAGCAGCCTATGGATGAGGAGCTGAAGGAGGCTTTCCAGAGTGCATACATGGAGCTGGGAGGCCTGGGAGAGCGTGTACTGGGTGAGGAACCGTACTGGTGAAGATAGATGTTATATGGCAATGCAGTAATAATGTTCAGCAGGAAAAAATATGGATTTTATTGACATGTTGTTGAAGTCAACAGTAGTGCTCAAAGAATAGTTTACACTTTTCTAAAATCAGTCCTTTGTCAAATCAAGAAATTTTAAATTTACGATCATTTCTAGAATATTACAGAAAAAGTCAGAGAGAAGAAAAATTTATTACAACTAGTAACATTTGGCTTTCCCTGCAGGTTTCTGTCACTTGCTCCTGCCAGAAGACCAGTACCCCAAAGGTTTTGCCTTCGACACAGATGATGTTAACTTCCAGACGGAGAACCTTTGCTTCGTTGGCCTCATGTCCATGATTGATCCTCCTCGTGCTGCTGTGCCAGACGCAGTGGGAAAATGCAGATCCGCTGGTATCAAGGTGAGTTATACCAAACCATTGCATTGTATACATTTTAAGGATGGATAAAATATTAAATTGGTTCCTGTTGCAGGTCATTATGGTCACTGGTGACCACCCAATCACAGCCAAAGCCATTGCCAAGGGAGTGGGCATCATCTCAGAGGGAAACGAGACAGTGGAGGACATCGCAGCTCGTCTCAACATACCTATTGCTCAGGTCAACCCAAGGTAAACATTTGCTGTCTGATATGCACAGAATACACCTTTTAGTGAAAGCATAATTTGAATGATGCATTTTTGATTTATTTATTTATTTATTCAACAGACTCATGATCCACATAGACATAAAAAACAAAGGCACATAATACACAACAACGACAAATAAAAAACACTTGCATACCAGTGTTTCCACAAAGCTTAAGCTTTTACTATTTATATTCAGGGATGCCAAAGCTTGTGTGATTCATGGCTCGGACCTGAAGGACTTGTCTCAGGACCAGATGGACGATATCCTGAGGAATCACACAGAGATCGTGTTCGCTCGGACCTCCCCACAGCAGAAACTCATTATTGTGGAGGGATGCCAGAGACAGGTTGAGACATTTTGACATTGTTTTAATGAAGAGGCTTATAAGAAACATTGTACTGCGTGAAATTACAGTAGTCTGTCAGACATGTTATATTTGTTCACCAGCAGGTGGTGCTAGATATCCAGTAAATGGGCATCTCTAGGCAAAAGGATACAGTTAAATAAAATACCTATTTTTAGTTGCATTTCAATTGAAACGAAGTAGATGATTTTAACAGTTTACATCAGAAAACAAATTCAACCTGTCAAACATAATCTTATTTATACCTTAAAAAATAAGATATTTATTATAAATAACACTTCCACTATTAAGGCTTTTCAGAATGTTTGAGTTTGACAGTTTTTTAAATAAAATGCAGTTCCTTTGGTAGATCATCTCAGCATCTCATGCCTTTTCTCCATCTATCTCAGGGTGCCATTGTCGCTGTGACAGGTGATGGTGTGAATGACTCTCCTGCTTTGAAAAAGGCCGACATCGGTGTTGCCATGGGAATCTCAGGCTCCGATGTGTCCAAACAGGCTGCAGACATGATCTTATTGGATGACAACTTTGCCTCCATTGTCACTGGAGTGGAAGAAGGTGGGAAGGCCCAGTGGAGAGGACAGAGATGAGATCGATAAAGTGTTGATAATGGAAACCTTAAATAATGGAAGACGGTGAAAAATTCGATTTCAAACAATATAATCTGATGGGAGGTCTTTATGAATAAAATATATATAAATTGATGAAGAATAACATAATTTGGGTATTATGTCAACCAAGTGTGGTTTAACTTTTGACTAATCTGATTCTGGGCCAATTAATCAGAATGTAGTTGGGCTCAATAAACTAGGTTTGGTTTAATCTATATTCTAAATTGTTTAAAAAACAATGTTTAGCTTAAAGTATCTTTGTTTATTTTTGCATCAAGTATTCATACTAAGCATAGAGTACTTTGTAAGTTTTTCCTTTCTGACCTGACTATATGACCAAGCCTTTTGGTCAATGTCTGATTCTTGAATATAGCTTAGCATTTTAGCATTTCTGTGCCCAGATGTCCATTGTAAATGTTGTCTAATGTGATTTTTTTCACTTACTCACCATCAGGCCGGTTGATCTTTGATAACCTGAAGAAGTCCATCGCCTACACCTTGACCAGCAACATCCCAGAGATTACCCCCTTCCTGCTCTTCATCATCGCCAACATCCCTCTGCCTCTGGGAACCATCACTATCCTCTGTATCGATTTGGGAACTGACATGGTGACAACAATTAAAGCCAGACAGAGTGAATTTATATACATACACTTAGAAACAGCTGTGCAGTGTTGAAAGTTATCTCTTACTCTTTCTTTGATAGGTTCCAGCTATTTCTTTGGCTTATGAAGCAGCTGAGAGCGACATCATGAAGCGTCAGCCCAGGAACCCCTTCAGGGACAAGCTTGTAAATGAGAGGCTCATCAGCATCGCTTATGGACAAATCGGTGTGCAAAAAAGACTAAAACTAAATGTTCTTGCAATTATTCACAAGAATTGTATGTAAATACAAGCTATTGTCTGAAGTATCAAAACAACTTTCAAAATGATATTTGAAAGTTAAAAATCAAGACAGCTAAAATTATAGGGTGATTTACTATAAACTATACTTACATATAAACCTGTTAAAAGTTAGATTTTTCTATGTACCTATCAGAAAAACATCTTTAGTGAATGTTATTCTGTTTTATTGGTTAGAATAAATGCCAGTTAAATGACTTATAATATTCTACAAAAGGTCACATTCATTCCTATTGAATATGATATTCCTTCCATTAATAGTGAAAAGGTACATTTTATTTTGAAATTAAAATGTTAGGTTTTAATTCTCCCTCACATGAAACACTATAAATAAATCCTGAACTTCTGCTGTAAATTATTTCCATTTTTTTGAAATAGCTTGGATTTTGCCCATTTATCAAATCAGTAAATCTTCAGTTTGAATGGTTGAAACATGAAATTAAAGATAGTTTGGTTGACTTAAAAAACAACAATTCATCTTTGTTAGACCAAAACATGAACAATAAGGTGTTAACAAGAATGAAAAAATAAACTACTAATTATATTCTGGGTATCTTATCGTCTTTTAAAATTCTCAAAATTGCAACACTAATCAGCTAATGTAACATGTATTTAGGGGGATTATACAGATAGTATCAAGGGATTGGAGCACAAATAGAAAACACAAACTTGTTGATATCAATAAATCTGCTGAAGCTGTAAATCCTGCCTATGCTTCTTTTAGATGGATTACCTGAAAGTATTTATTTTTAAAAAAAACCTTATTTTAGTCTTACTTGATGAACATAAACCATGTCTACATTATGTAAACCTGTCTGCCTCCACAGGAATGATCCAGGCCTTGGGAGGCTTCTTCAGCTACTTTGTCATCCTGGCTGAAAATGGTTTCCTGCCCAGTCGACTTCTGGGCATCCGACTGGACTGGGATGACCGCAGTTGCAACGATCTGGAAGACAGCTATGGACAGCAGTGGGTACGTGTCTTTTTCTTTTCTTTTGTAGTTTCAGTATCTTTCTTAATATTTTGCCAGCTGGTCTTACTCTCGATCTGTCGTCTCCTTCCTCACACAGACATACGAACAGAGGAAGATCGTCGAGTTTACATGTCACACAGCCTTCTTTGTCAGTATCGTGGTGGTGCAGTGGGCCGATCTCATCATCTGCAAGACCAGACGTAACTCTGTGTTCCAGCAGGGCATGAAGTGAGTCCTGGAGCTACACATATGCATGTCTAAAAGTCTTCATGAATTGTTCTTACTGATGCTTGCTGCGTTTCTGCGCTCAGGAACAAGATTTTGATCTTCGGCCTGTTCGAAGAAACTGCCCTGGCTGCCTTCCTGTCCTACTGCCCTGGCATGGATGTGGCTCTCAGGATGTATCCTCTAAAGTATGTCTCAGAGATCAATGTTTTGCTCTGTTATAAGACCTGACATATTTCTTGCTTACTTTGCTCACTTTACTTTACTCATTTCTTGTTTGCAGGCCTTCCTGGTGGTTTTGTGCATTCCCATATAGTTTTCTCATCTTTGTTTATGATGAAGTACGAAAACTCATCCTCCGCCGGAACCCTGGCGGTAAGTTTCTGTTTTTTCTCTGTTTAAGGGTTTTGGTTGTATGGAAAATATGAGATTTACATTTTCGCACTTTTGCGTTCTTCTCCATATGGTTGAAGTTGTGCAGAAATTGTTCTTTGGCAAGTTTTTCAAAAGCACAGTTGTTCTTCTCTCCACCCAGAAGGTGTCCTTTAGGTTCAGGAGTGTTTCTTAGTGGAGAGAAAAAGGCAGGTCACGTTCTGCAGAGCTGTTGTCAAAATAAGCTGTTTGTTCTTGATAAAGGTTAAAACCATTTTCCCAGCAGCTTTTCTTTCTTTTCTTTTTGTTGTTTCCTGAATTTAGTGTAAAATATTTCACTCCAGATTAGATCATAAGTCTTTGCTTCTCACATTTTTTAAATTATTTATTTGTTTATTAAAAAACATTAAACAAAAAACATATCAATAGTGAGTTTAAGAAGTATTTATTGTACAAGGGCATTTCAATAAATTATACCAATGAAATCTTGTCTTTATTTCAGTAATTCAATAAAAAGGGCAAACTTATGTCTTACATGGATTAATTACATGCAAAGTAATATATATTTTATGTGTTTGTTTTTATTTTAATGATTCTATCGTACACAGAAATTCTCACATGCGGTTTCTTAGAAGAAGTATTCCCATGTTCTGAATACTATAAACACTTGATACGTGGCTGGGTCTCCTTTTGCTTGAATTACTGGATCAGTGTGGACTAAGTTGCTTTAATATCAGAGTTAATTTCATCTGTTTTGTTGGTTCTGGTGTCTCTTGTGTTTCTCTTGACCATAATTCAAAACTCCAGATCGGATTTCAGGTCCCAAAAATATCACAAACTGTGGAAACTTCACTCTGTGGGTTCTGCCTTTCCACTCTTCTTCTAGATCCTGCTGGGACCTTGCCTTTCAGATAAAATGAAAATTTACCTACATTTTTGGACCACCCCTCTTTCCTTTAGTCCAGATTTATTTCTGACATTTCTGAATCTGGAGTGGTTTAACAAAAGGAATGTGACAGGAATATTGGAGCATAACCAGGATACACCTTTCTGTGGAGGATGTTGAAGGTTTAGACCTCAATGGCTCCAAACTTGTAAATTAGCTTTGCTTCTCAGTCCATGTAGTTTTTTTCTACAACCCATTTTTCTTCCACTCAACTTTCTTTCAAAATACACTTAGGTACATTCCTCTGTGAACAACCAGCATGTTTCATAGTGACCTTTTATGGCGTACTTGTCTTGTTGATGGTGGCAGTGAAAGGCAGTGCTGGTTTACCATGATTGTGGAGTCAAAATATTTCTGTATTGAAATCTCTATTATAAATGACATCCCAGTTATCTAGAAAATTAAATTTTGTTACATTAGCTATGTCATAACTATCAAAGGGAACAGAAATGAACATTTGAGCCACATCACTTTGCGAATAATGAATCAACATGCCACCTTTAAATTGAATTACTGAAATAAATTACCTTTTCAACTATAATTTACTCAGATTAACCTGTTTTTTTTGGGGGGGGGGTTCTCATTTAAGAATGCAAATGTGAACATTTCTTAAAATGTTTATGACATCAAGTGTGAACTTCTCTGTGTTTTTCTTATTTGTGCTGCAGGTTGGGTGGAGAAGGAGACATATTATTGATCAGTGGAGCACCTTTACTCAAGCCCCTTTACATCTTCTACTCATCCGTTCTCCCCTTCACTTCATCCTTGGCAAGACTCATCTCCAGATGCCCTCTGCCCCCCTTTTAAAGACAAAACCCGCTTTCAAGCAATTTCCATCACAACTGCCCCAAAGATTAAAAACAGCAAAAGCACCTTTACAACTTTCTACATTGCCCTGCACCCCTTCTCCTTACCTCCTATGATACTCTTTGCATGTGTTCTCTCACTGCTGTGTACTTAAACCAATATATCTACCAAACGGCAGCTGCATATTGTGTATGTAGGTTTGAATGAGCTAACGATACAGAGGGAGTGTCTATGCTCTGCAAAAAAAGGACCATTCAGCTTCCTCTCCTGCCTTTCCCATCCCCTCTGTATTTTAGTAGGCCCATCTCCTTTCTCTCATCGCCAGCAGCCCTTTGCTTGTCCTCCAATCACACACAGATTAAACGATCACACCGAGTGATCCCAACGCCGGCCACCACTTCGACTGCCACCTCTCGCCTCTGTCTCCTGTTTGTGGAGGAACCGCAGAGTGGTCACCTCCCCGACGATCTCACTACATCCATTTTTATTTTTCGTTTCTTCTGTTTTCCACAATCAGTGTTGTTGTTTTTTTAATATGTGGGGGCAGGAGGGATTTTGATGTTTTATTTGTCTTTTTTTTAATTTCTGATATGGGAGAGAAGGTGTGTGAGAGCAACTTTTCCTCATTTAGGCTTAACAAAGCACATCTCATGGCGTCCTGTTCTCCCTCTTGTTCCCTTCTGTCTCTCACAGCCCTCCTCTCCCTTTCCTCCCTGCCCCATTTGTCTCTGTTTGTGTGCACAGTGTGAACCATTGTCGTTGTTAATAACTATTACAGTACATCCCCTCTACCCCAAGTTGGTAAATCAACTCAATCTTTCTGTGTGCTCTAGGAAATCTATATAATTCTATTCCTGAATTTAAATGAGACAATAAAAAAAATATGTTGAAAAGCAATGCAAGAGAGACATTCATGAAGAGCATAAACACTATTGGTCAGGATCTGTGTCTCTCTTTTTGTATTTTCTTTGTTTTCTGTTATTTTTTTTTTATTTATTTTGCTGGTTTCTCAAGAGGCTAATCTTCAGTGTAACAGCAAAGCAGGTGTCAGGTTGTGTTTATCAAACCAAAAGGCTTCAGGTTCCCCATCAAGGCATGTGTGCAGGTATGATGTGGTGAAAGTGTGCTGCGATGTAGTTCGAGTGGCGACAGTATGAGTCCTGGGGCCCTTCTTACAGGACCCAGGTCCTGATCCCGATAAGTCCGGCTCCGATCTGTGCACACTTGCGTGTTGGAGACCAGTCGAAGGGGGCCAGCAGTCTCAGCTGGGTCCATCCCAGACCACAGAAAGGGATGAGATTGATTAAGAAAAAATACAGTCATACAAAACTTGTAGAAATATTGTGTGTCAAATAAATGAAACCAACACCAATAAAACATCTAGAACATTTAATACAACCTAAACCTGCGTGTTTGGCTTTGATTTTGTGTCACTGACTTCCTGCATCTTTCATGTCAAAATTCCTCCATTTTCCAGACTGAAGTTTTTTGAAACACAAAAGTAAAATATAAAATTATGGTGAACTTAAATTCACTGTAAACTCATGGTGAACCAGGTTACACATTGCTTCAGGTATGGAAGCTATAAAAAAAGATTGGTAGGAAGCAGTTGGATGGATTTAAGCAGTAGGGTTGATAAAATCCTGGTATTTAAGTTTTTACTCTTATTTTATTATTGTAAGTACATTTGAAACCTGTAAAACAATTGAATCAAACTCCAGATTTTTCCAGATAGTGAAGAAGTTCTATTACGCGTGATAAATATTTCCCCTTTACTTGAATATAGTTATCCTAATATGAATGGATAGAAACATTTCACATTAATTCTTGCAGCCTTCCTCCACTCTTATTATTTAATGACATAAATGTAGATTTGGTGCAGATATGTAGCAGTGATTGTAGCTGAAATGGCCTGACATGAATCTGAGGATAAGGAGCCACCTTGTGTCTCTGATCTATAGGGAAAGAGTTGGCAGCAGCCCAGGGTAATGCACCAAAACCTGTATGTCAGCCTCACCTGACTTCAACATATGAGCTTCAATAAGAGACAAGATTGCTAAGTATTATTGTAAACAATAAAAATGAGCATTGTGAAAGTGTAGTATGGATCAAGAATAAGAAGAGGTTGCATTCCTGAAGCTCCTGCCTTCAGGCTGTAACCTCTTAGAGGTAATCTGTTTTATATAAACCTCCTGTAGATCATCTAGTGCACAGGAAGCCATGCATGGTTTAATTCTGCATCACCTGAGAGAACAGGTTAAATACTTTGCCTGCTGTGGCAAAATTGGAGAAACAAAAACTTTCAGAGACTGCTCCACCTCTGTCTAATGACAAACCTGCTCCCTTTCACACACACATTGTGTCACTCTCGCTGACAAACACCCTCTCACTCTCACCCTTGTTCTAATTTCCCTGGTGTCTCTGCAGTGAGCTCACTGCAGTGCGACTCCCCACTCTCTCCCCCTCCTCCCCGCCACCCCGACGTATAATAGAATATCGATCGCTCGGCTTTTGCCGCAGTGTGTAAGCGAGTGTTCCTGTGGACGGCTGAATGTCTGGCTGGGGCCCTCCAAGGTCATTGCCATGGCAACCGGTGCATGGGGTCCTTCGGCTGTGCTGTCAGAGAGCACAGGTCACAGGGGTCACATGAAGAGGGGGAACAATGGGGGGAAACGAGAGCGAGAGGGGGGGGGGGGGCGGTTGTCGGTGAACGGTGCAGTTTGCAGCGCCACAGACACACAGAAAGAGAGAGAGAGGGAGAGCAGGGATTCATGGCGTTCTATTCCACTGTGCATTCAGACCAGACCGGAATAATAACTGAACGGTACAGACGAGGTTCTGAGGCCCGCAAAGTTCAACGCAAAGCACTGCCAAGCATGCACAAACAGAAGACAACCGTACTGTTTAAGGACGAATCAGTAACAAGGATTTATTGCACTTCCAAAAATTCCAATACAAAAACACACCATTTCCATCAAATGTAAACAAATAGTACATTTCTGAAACATGCTTTCATTAGCTGAACGTTCAAAGCAGACTGATTAGATATGCACACCATGAGAACAGTGAAACTCTCAACACAGCAGGCCTTCAGTACCTTGTAAATGATCCAGAAGCTTTTCTCAAATTAGCATTTTATTCAATAAAAACAGGCATTTTAAAGCTTTATATGGCACTTTACCTTTGGAAATTACTCATAAACAGCAGTTTATAAATATGAAGTATGCACAGAATCTGTTTCTACAGCAGAGAGTTCATTGCAGAAGCTCTATTTATAGATGGCGAGTATATCAGTAAGGAGCAAGAGACTTTATGACACAAACCAGAGGCATAAGAGGTTAGAAATATGCAGATCAAGGCCCATAATCTCACAATGTGCTTTAATTGATTAAGAAATTCATGATTTGTGCATATGACCAGCTATGTACATAAAAGAGTGTAACAACAGTTCTTTGACGCAATGTAAGGTGCGTTGATAAATGCATTAATGTTAAATACCCGGAATAGAAGATACACATATAGCTTGGAAACAGGTTTCAGAGCAGTTTCTCCCCCAAACACCTGAAGGCTGGTGCAATCACAAAGACGCCCAACCATCAATCAGCAGCTGCTTCAAGTTCAGTTGGGTCGTCACACTGGCTCCATGAGGAGCTCGTCCAAATCCGTTCCCTCCAGCTGCCGGAAGGCGGCATGGGAGCCAATCACAAACAGCGTAGCTCCTGGGAGGAGACAAAAAGGGAAAAATGCATTTTAGGACAGAGAATATGTCGAGCTTTTAGATAAAACAATAACAGTCCATGAAACCGAATATATTAGCAGGAAAAAAATTCAACAAAGGCCATAAAAATACAGCGGCCCTCATTAATCAGATATTTGGGTGTAAAGTTATTATCACATAACAAATTTAACAATTTGCTGGTGAGTGTAGGTGGTGTTTAATCCCACACCAGGCTTCAGATTACAACAGTGGGGACTGCAGTGGTTTGACTTACCAAGAACCCAGAAAACAGCAGCGCCGGCTCCTGCCAACCAGAACACGGGCAGAGAGATGGCTCCAGCTAAACTCATCTGGTGGGGGACGGTGAGCTCTTTACCTGATGAACAAGAGAGCACAAAGAAAACAAATCGATACGCTTTATACGTGCAGGTTAGTTCTGCCTAGTACAGGACTAGTTGGGCTTATACTTAATGATAAAATGACGACATGCTTCCAAGGAGGTCTGAGAAATAAAATTCATCCAAGGAACACATGTAAAAAATACATAACTTCATTTTATGCCAACTTTACTCACCAAGAACAACCAGCTTGGACTCCAGAGACTTGAGGTGGATTATGTAGAAGGCACCAGCAAACACAGCCAAGGCAATCAGCAGCATGGGTGAGCTGATGCTGAGGATCAGGAGCACAAACAAGTCAATCACTCGGGTTTCAAGGTAACAATTCTTATCTCATAACCTTTTAAATGTGTTTTAATCACACAGAAAAACAACTGCTAATATGAGAATATGAGGTGCACATTTTTTTGTTTTGAGATTAAACCAACACTGATCCAACTCATTGAGGCCTTACATGCAGTAGAGGATGAGACCCAGAAAGATGAAGGTGTAGTTGCTGTTGTAAACCTCCACGTTCTTCACCACCCTCTGGCAGAGCTCTCCGAAGTTTCGAGGTTTCGAGAACTTCCGTTGGTCAACAAAACTGGCCCACGGTCGAATGGACAGCCTGCGGCGGTCAAACCATTCTTTAGCCACGCTGACTGAGAGGCCTTTGGGAAGCCACAGCCTGGAAAGTAAAGGCAAGGTAAAATACATATGAAAATAAAATAATCTATGTAATAATATTGATGTAATCTGTTATTTTTAACATGAAAAATGTAAAGTGAAAGGCTCTTACTTCGCCAGGACTCCAGTAGCGCCGTTACCCCCCATTCCAGTCGGATGAACATCCTCTGCACCAAACAGATCTCCAGCCTTGCTGTCCATGTCCACAAGGCAGTTCTCTCCCTTTGGTGCACCTGAGGACATCTGAGGACTTCCTGTTGAAAGGAGATTTCAAAAAATGTTAAATGTCTGGATGTAAAATACAACCAAACATTGAACATGTTTGCAACAATAAGTTGATCATCAAGCAGCTGCTAACCAAAAGCCTTTCTTTTTCTGGACCCAAGAGGTCCAGAGGAGGATCGGTGTATTTCTAGTATTTACCCTGGCAGTACTTGTTACATAAGGTGAGAACCACTGCTCTAGCTCATTCAAATTACTTTACCTGTTGTTGTTTTTTTTTAATTCATTGAACCAACAGGGAGAAAATGTGTAGATATAAAGTCATTGTTTTAATTTATTTACGAAATTGTTTGGAAGATCATCACAGAGCCTGGACAGCTCAAGATTATTAGAGGGAGAAGAGTTCTTTAAAGCAATATACAAATATAAATAAAATAGCTTACATGTTTTTAGAACCCACTATACAATAAATTTGGTGGTTAAAACGTTATAAAAAATGAAGCATATGATGAATTGTCCTTAAGGCAACTACACCTGTGCTAAAGCCTTAAAAACAATACCAATAGATCACTCTCAAATTCAAAAGCTTTTAATTTACACCAAGTATTTGAATAGATTGTTGATCAAATGTTCGCTCAAACCGGCTGAATACTTTGTTAGTAGAAGGGCAGTGGAAAATTACAATCAAAAAGGGCCTGGTCAAGACCACATAACTCAACAAACATGATATTCATGAACCTGTTATTGTTAGAAATAATATTTTTATTTAGAGAGTCGTTTTGTTAAGTGATATCCATAAATATATGCTTACAAACACAACTTTACCGGAAATTCAAGACACTAACATGTAGCTTCTTTGCTAACGTTTACGTCAACTCTAGTCCAAGCGGACAGCTAGCTTATTATAACACCAAAACACTTTACAGATACTCATATTCGTTCTTGGCGACTAAAGGACATTTAAAACTGTACATCATACAATCCTTAATACAAAATCTAGGTACTCACTGAAAAAGTTTTATAAGACAACCTCCACCTCTTTGTTGCTGTTCAGGATCACGGATGTGATGTGGCCACAGAGAGAAAGAGAGAGGGTAAAAAAAAACCCATCTTGGTATTCTGATGCACCACATTGCCACCTATTGGCCACACTATGAACCTCATTGAAAACGGGATGATTCAAAGAATATAAAGAAGTTCGTATTAATATCACTATCTTTTCATGTGTGTTTTAACTCGAAATGCATATCTGAATGTATTTCTACAATACGTATTCTTGTAAGCTAAGCGAGAGCCATGAGATCAGCTGTGTGGTGCCCGTTGTCCTTGTTCACAGTTCACAGATCGCACAAAGAACTGACCGCAGATCAGTGGCGTAAAAACGTGACCTGACATCATCCGTCAAGCCGGAGGGATATGATTGGTCGTTTTCCCAGCGTTGTCGTCACCGTGGACGTTGGTCTGTGGAAGTTGCTAGATTTTCCAGCGGAAGAGGAGAAATAACAAGAGAACTGTAAGTATGAATTATGTATTTTATTTTACTGAAAGAGCAAGTCCAAAATGTTTTCAAATACTTCACAGCACGCTCTTTATTCTTTATCAAAACTGTGCTTCCATAACGAGTCAAGCAACGTTATAGACGTGTTGTCTGTTAGCACAAACTGTAGAAAACGGCTGCTAACAAAGGACCAATGCATATTTAACAACCTACTAAATGCCTGTTGGTCTAACATTGACCTCTAAAGCATAAGAAACCTTTTTTGTTAAATTTGAAAAGCATTGTTTGTTTGTTTTTTCCAACAGAAAACGTGACGGGTTACATAAACCATCACACGGCTCCACCAATCAGCGCTGCTGCTGGGCGTCAGAAGAAAGGACAACTTGTATTCGGCTTCTAGAGTTTTGCTGCGTTCTGCTG
The DNA here is from genome assembly GCA_903066815.1 of Brachyrhaphis roseni. Classification (NCBI taxonomy): domain Eukaryota; kingdom Metazoa; phylum Chordata; class Actinopteri; order Cyprinodontiformes; family Poeciliidae; genus Brachyrhaphis; species Brachyrhaphis roseni. The sequence goes on from CAEFZY010033989.1 coordinate 25,336, forward strand.
AACAAAGCTACAGTTTAACAATCACAGCTGGCCATTTGTTTGGCGAGTCTCGAAACAGCGTCGAGCTACGGACGATAAAAGGTAAATCCGCAGACCTCGATATGCTTTAGTTCTATGCAGTACTGTCCGGTGACTAATGCTGGGCTGTTATGAAGTAGAGGAGCGTCTTATAATTAGAATACCATTAAAAAGCTAATAAAAATTCTACACACAGAAATCCATTTTTATTTCTGCAAGCTTTGAAGAGTATGGTTTAGTGAATAAAAATCCTCAATTTAGCTCTCCAGAAAACTAGGATATATTATAATGACTATGTGAAAAAGGAGCTTCAATACAGAAATGTTATTGCCTACATCATCATGAATGACTGCTGACTTGACAGTAATTCAGCAAACAGTTATTGACACAAATAGGGTAGCCCACAGAAAGCCGTTACTAATGAAGCTGGCTGTTCAAAGAGTGCTTTATCCAAGCATAGAAGTGGAAAATTGGATGGAAGGAAAACCTATGATGCAATAGGGGGAAGCTTCAAAAGCCAATTGAAGAGTTAAGCATTGACAAGGCGTGGTCATTAGCTAGAGTCAGAGCATCAAGACTCGCCATACGGAGATGTATCCATGGCATGGTTAAATTGCCATTTTGTCATGCTAAGCTACACCTGAAACAGAGGACAATGTGGTCAAGACAGGTTTAAGTACTTTAAAAAAAAAAAAAAAAAAAATTAGGTCCCAAGTCTGGACTGGTGTTGGTCTGCTGTGTTGTATTATGTCTAAAGTCAGAGCAGTCATCAAGCAGGAGTTATAGAGCACTTTAAGCCCCTCTCTTCTGACAAACTTGATCAATATGCTTATTCAGTTTTCCAGCAGAACACAACCTGCTTTAATTACAGTGGTACTTGTCTGACCACCAAGATGCCCTGATCTAAAATCTACAGAGAATCTATACTGTATTGTCAACTGTAAGATGAGACACCAGACCTAATACCATTTAATGGGGGCATATGCTGTCCAGTACATGAGAATGTTTTTCATTTGGTCAACATGTCTGCACAAAAGTAATTTTTTTTATTATACTTAGAAAATATTCAGATTTTATAATAACAAAGACTTTGGGTTTTCATTTGCTGTAAGCATTGAGATTAGCTGAAATAGATCAGTTAATATTTAAAATATCTAACCATGTGATCCAGAACAAGTTTTATTTTTTTAATTCAGTGTCCTGAAACAAATAAACTGTTAGTGAAATTTTTATTTATTAAGATAACCCCATAACTTTGTCTATTAGCATCTACTGCTAGTTTAGTATTATTTGTTAATCCTTCATAATTCAGCATGTGAATTATGATCCCATCTCTGACATGTTAAAACCAGCATTTACTGTTCATGTGCCTTTTGTTTGTTTTAGGGGTTTTCCTCTGTTTTTAATTATAAGACCCTGGTCTGAATCCAAAATTTGAGTCACTAGATTCAAAATGTGTTTTGAAAATTTGCTAATTAAACAAATAATCTAGATAAAAACAATCAAGCAAGCTGCAGCAAAAATGTAAATGTACATAAAATTGCATAAGCTTTGTGCACCACAAATTATTTTAGTTTCTTACTGTCACCACTCCCACAACTAATTCTGCTCCATGGAAACTACCAAAACACTGCTTGACACACAGCACTCACCTTTTTTGTTGTTATAAATAAAAATAAATTATAATAATTTGAGTAAATGTCGGCTTCCTGGTACCCATGGAGTAGGCCAAAGATTTTATTGTTTAAAATAATATTTGTGTATCTTTCCTGTTTGAATTTATCAGATAAGAGAGACCGCGGGAAGGAACCACAGTGGAACAGTGACCATGGCTGCAGTGCAGTACCCAGTGCGCCCCAACAGGGACTCACTCCACTGGGACGAAACCGAGTGCCTGAACTACTACGGGATGCTCTCTCTCCATGAGATGTTTGAAGTAGTTGGCTCTCAGCTCACAGAATCTGACATTGAAGCTCTCTCTTTCCTTTTGAATGAAACCTACCCTGCACAACACCTTCTTGACCCAGCGGGCTGGACAGTTGAACCTGCTGAAGATGATTCAGAGGACACTGGTGTAGCTCCAAGTCCACAGCTGCTGAGGGCATGGAGGCGGTTAAAGCCCAGCGGATCACAGCAGCCTTTAGAAGACTTGAAGTTTAAAAGTGGTCTTGAGCTGTTGCTGGAGCTTGAGAGGAGAGGATATCTCAGTGATGGCAACCTAGAACCACTGTTGCAACTTTTAAGAGTGCTTACCCGTCATGATCTGCTGCCATTTGTATCCCACAAGAAGAGGAGGACAGGTAATCATTATGATCTCATCTCACTAACTGTTGTCACTTAGCAATAGTCTCAGAATTAGTCATTCATTTATTGGTTAGCTAATTTTGAATCTGTTTTTCAGTGTCTCCAGAGAGAATTGGACAGAGATTTGAATTGGATAAAACAGAACTAGTGTTTGGATTACAGCATAGCTGCAGAGAGACAGATATGCCACTCCCATCCTTCACACAGCAGTTAACAACTGGTAAGTCTGCTGACCTGTAATTTTTATTGTCGAATAGTATTCATTCTGCTTATGCTAATATTTATGAAGTGCCTTCTAAAAGTATTTACATCTCATTTTATCACATGACAACAACATACAAACTGAGTTCAGAGTTCTCTGGTGTCCTTATGTCTACATGATGTTATAGACGTTTGTTTTTAAGTCTGTGTTTTGAAAATGTGCATGCAATTGCTATTGCTGCAATTGTAATCAGAAAAAACTGCAGCAACAGCTATTTAAAGAAAATGTCCCATTTTTGCCCATTTCCTACATTCAAGTAGTGACACAGACTCTGGGTTTTCAGATATTTACTCTCCAGCACCTGGGTCATCTACAAGGATGCGGAGGAAGAAGAGGGGACATGGCTGGAGCCGTAGGCCCAAGAAAACAAGCAGACGGGTCCAGCCACTGCCTCTCCCATCAGGACCTCAGAAAGTGTCATGTGGTAAGTGCAGTGAATACATGTGCAACATGTCCCTTTTCAGTTTCCTCCCTTTGCTTTATTAGTCCCTTTGCTACACTTTAATTTTTCCTCCTATTTACTGTTTTTTCTTCATTTAAGTTTAATATCCTAAAACATCCGGTCGTCAGTCTGTTAACATCTTCAACAATTCTCTGTATTTTATTTACTGATGTCCCAGACTGATGTTGTTCATCTCTGCTGAACCTCAGCTTGAATCGTTGCGTTTCCTGGCAGCCTGTCATCTTTCTCGCCATTTAGTGGAAAAACCAAATAAGCCATCTGTTTATTTACAAGTGGTACTCTACAAAATGTTTCACACACTAGAGCAATGAGTTACTATATTTAGAATTAGACCTTGTTGGTCATAAAGGCAGAGATCAATTCTCCAAATCCAAACCCACTGCTGCTAATGTCAAAATTACACTTGTCTGGCTCATTAATTACATTTACCAACCTACATTTTGAGTGGTAAAATTCACAACTTGAGGTATATGTTTGGACAGAAATAGTGTCATCGTTAGAACTTTCTACATTCCTCTTTTGATCGCCAAAATCCAAAACATTCAAGCTGTTTTCAGTCGTACGTTCTTATTGGATGGACAGTATCCTAATAACTTTCTCAAACAACATCAAAGATTTGTTTTCTGTTGTTTCACCTTGACTTTCCCTACATTCTTGTGCCCTCATATAACATTTTCCTAACCCATTGGTCTGTGTTCAGCTGCTGCTGCTACGAATGGAAACTGGTGGCTACTCCCTGTTCTTTTTGTCTTTACTTTCAAGCCAAGTTTTTTAGTCCTGTCACCTTAAGAGATGCCCTTGTTCTGCTTTGTTGTGTTGCTTTTATCTAATTTCCCTTCGATATTTGTAAAGAATAATTGAAATAAACTAAACTCATGAAGATATCCCAAGTTAGTTCCTTCAAAAGTGAAAAAAAACCTTTAAGGTCTTGAAAAATAGTTGGTAAACTGTTGTTGACCGCAACACATTAACTCAAGAGAAAATGGGCACTAAATACTCCTGCAGCAGATTATTCAGCTTTTCGTTGCTTTTTATCTGGGATGGGTATCAAGATCCAATACAAAACTACTGAGTTCCTTGTTCTTCAGCTCTGAAATGTCACAATTAGGAATTTTTATTTTCAATGATAAATTATCTCTATTAAACTTGAACGGCTTTAATGTGGAAAAAACGTCAATATAACATGAACATTGCAGTATTTTAAAATATACTCCTTGTGTTGATATTTGGAATCAAATCATGTTGAAATCATAAAAAGATACCTACAATAGTAATCTTAATGTTAAAGATTTTCCTTTTAAAATTGATGATTATCAGTCTAACAAAATATAAATGTGCAACCTTTTTTGCAACAGCTGGTGTTCCTTGTAATTCATTACTTAGGCTTCCTCAGGTCTTTTCCACACACATTAAAAATCAGACGGAACATGAAGAATTCAGCAGTCTTCCTAGTATGCATTAATCCACTATTTTGAACTCAAACATAACTTTGGCAGTGAGATCTTGTTGGTTTATTGTGGCAACATGCAGCTTATCCAGATTGTGTTGCCAGGGTACACCAGTGGGGACTGGCCATCAAACAATTGAAACAGGAAAAGATACGTTGGACTCATTGCATTCACACCGGATTGTCAGTACTAAAAAATGTTTGAAGAATTCTTGGCGCTGGGGCTTTTGAGATTAGGCCCGTGACGCATAGGAATCGATATGTGCTTTGTTCTCAGTTCTGGAGAAGTGCACACTTCTCCAAATTGCACACAGACTAAATGCTGGACGAGCAAAGGAAGTTTTGTGTATTTCAGGCAGCGCTTAAAATGTCAAATTCCTGGCATTGTACTGTCATACAGATGCTGCAGCACAACTTTTAAAAACTCAATTCAGGCTTCAGTATTTTTGGTAAGATCAGTAAAGACTGATTTTTATTTATTTATTTTTTTTGACTCTACTCATGAAGATAGAATCACACAGCCCCACCCAATTTAAAATATTGTCAGGATGGCCATCTCCACGTTGACCAGTAGTTCATACAGAAATCAGCCATTACCTAAGTCTTTTCATTCTGAGAAGCTGATGAAGGATTCCTCCTCTTCGGCAAGGTTAAAACTGATGGTGCAGGAGCAGAAACCTTCCATGTATATCGGAGTTATGTAAATTATGATGACTCATTGTAGTGCAACATTCAAACGTAATTTGGGTTCTGGAAACTGTGGAATGGTCTTAATCCAGTGTGAAGAGGACTTAAAGCATCTGAGGTGTGACAGTCTATCGTCTACAGACAGGCCAGGCTTTATTTGCTCACTAATAGTTACAGATATACTATGTATATACTTAACATAGTACAGGGTAATGATGGTGAAAGAGGTTAATGATAGTAACATACAGGTAGGGTCTGCATAGCTGATTATTTTAGGATAGGAAGTGCTTCATGTAATCTGTTCAACATCAGCTCTATGGAATAAAATGAATCCATCTACTGACAAACAAATAATCATCAAATATTTCTTATATGTTCTATTCTCAAATTTTAAAGTATCTTCCACAGCATTGTGACAAATAAATCCTCTTATGTTTTAACTGTTACTGTTTCAAAACAGTAAAATACTTTTATTTTGACTCAAAATAATTTAAAGGAACCTTTATCAGATGCAATAATTCTAGTATTCATGTCAATAAAATCCTAATGATACCCATCCCTTTCTCAACACTTAAATATGAGTATTAAACCAGAGTTTGTTTTCCTTTGTGTTGTTTGCTCAGTTATTTAAGAAGCTTACACGTTGCTTGTAAAGGCCCATCTCTGCTTGAAAATACGAGATACAGGCCAAACCAAAAACTTCATGATCCCGACTTGATCAAAATATAATCTTAGAAGGAAGACAGCCCTCCCCCATTGGTATTAAAGTTGAGTGATGTGCCTGTGAACATGCTGCTGTCTTGACTCCACATTTGATTCCACCAGGTTGACTCCGATTGTGACTCAGGTCGAGTTACCTATGACACAATGGATCACGAAGACAGAGATCGAGACTGAGGAACAAAACAAAAAAGTCTGTCACTCCACTCTGTGCATTCGTACCGCAGTGTGCGTGATCAACTCAGTCATGTGCTCTCACAAGTCTGGGCCGATGCCTAAGGTAAAAAGAGGCTCTCCTCCCTATTACAACAGGGGGTGGAGCTGCTACTTTGCTCTGTTTACGATGCTTGTCTATCATAATATAGGTGCTCCTTACCTGGTCTCCTATCATCAAATTTAATTGGATTTAGATAAATCATCTTTTGTTATTTAGTCAAGAAAACCTTGTGCCACAGAATATGGATTCCTTCCTGTTCTGACAAGAGTCTACTGTTTTACAGAACTGACCAGAGTCCTCAGCAGTGCGCTACAAATTCCTCTCACAAATCTGCAGATCGTGTTCAAAAGTAAAACTACCAAGAGATTTCTGGATAGGTCTTCTTAACTAAAGTCATGCCAATCCGGAACTGAATTGCAGTTAATAAGAACGGATAGTGTGTTCAGTGGGCTTAATAAATCTTAACAAATATGGCCAACATTATGTCTTAAAAAGTGAGTGAAATTACTCCTGAGTTTATAAAACTTTTTTTTAATAAAACTGTTTCATCTCTTTAAATCAAAAAATTTAAATGAAGCAGATTGTTTCGTAAGATTAGAATCCCCAACTGCAAAGTGAATGAAGTCATGAAGCTTCAAGTTGCAACCAGTGCTTTATAGTAATGTACCAGACAGAGTTTTATGGCCGATGTCCTTCATCCAGTTTTGTAAAATTTTTACCTGCAAATAGTAATTTTAACAGAAAAGGTCAACCTTTTTCCTTAACCTTTAGGCATGCAAATGGCTGCCAACATCCATAAATCTGTAAAGGAGCCATTGGGGAAAAAAAGGATAGAACAGAGCACTTTTACTGCAATATTATCAGCCTTCACACAATCTGCTGAAGTCTCTCACTCTGTTCAAAAGTTGTCTCAATAAACATAAAAACACGTTTTAGATTAAATTTAAATCTTTACATCTCCTCCAGCTTCATTAAACACCTTAATGGTGGCCAAGTTTATTTTTCCTCTGTAACATCTTCCACACTGAAGAGAGAAAAAAATTTCTGATTTTTGGGCTCCCGACAAGATGGTTAATAGTCATAGACAGTCACCAGCTGATTTCTCTGCCGATTAAATATTTTTTTTCTGATCTACTACTTCATTCTGTCTTTATGGTAAGAAATTAAAAGTGACAAAAACAGTACAGTGTTATTGAGATGAAGTTAAATCTACCCAAAGTTGATTTGTAACGCAGTATTGACAAGAAAAATGTGTTGAAAAAAATTATTTGTCCAAAATTGGAGAGACTTTTTTGGTCAAAGGAGGTCATAAGATAAAACGGAAGATAAACAAAGACATATGTTGGTCACGTTTGTGAAAAAAGCCAATTTCACCTTTTCAGCATCATAAAAAAAAGTAATTTGTAAGTATGAGGACCACCCCTTTTTTCTTTTCAGAAAATCTAAGATGGCTGCCACTTTTAAAGAAATGACCTTTTTTTTTTTTTTTTTTTTCTCAAGCAGTTCTGAGAAAACAGAGTAGTGCTCTGCTGAGGGAAGTTTGTGCTGTATCTTATCTCTGCAACCCGTGTGAGGCCCCTCATGTGCTTTTGTCAAGACGGAGCAGAGATAGATAGGGCAGTTCAGTCCATCACTGGCCCCCAGCATTTCAACAGACCTTAAATAGTCTCTCTTGTCATGACTCATCTCTGAAACCATTTTCACCAGTGTCTGAATTAAACTGTGACAATAACGACTGCCATTATTGCTGTTCCAATAAGGGGTGCTTGGGGAAGCATATGCTTGGTTTAATTGACCCTGTTGGTTAGCCTTTGCAGTTGGATCTTAAATTATTAGTTGTCAAGGTTGAATGTAAGAAAATTGTCCAACATAAGAATAATCCCAAGCATCCCAGTGTATCATAAGGACACTTTTAAGTGTATCTGGATATATTAAGTTGACAATGACTCCTACTGGTCAGTCTGAAAGCTGATTACAACTAAGAAGTGCCTGCTTGATGTTGAAGGAAAAAAAAAACAGCAACCCAGTCAACTATCATCCAACCCACTTGTGCTTGTCTCTCTTTCTTTTTCTGTATTCGCAGTTCTAAACAGTCCCAACGTGTGTATCAGGATGTGATATCCTTACACACAAAGAGAGCGCGAGAGATCGAACACTAAATGTTCAAACCACGCAAAACGGTAAAGAGTGATTTGTCTATGGGACATGAGAGGTTTGTGTGCCTGTCTCTCAGATTTCCCCGTAGCTCTCCACTCTTGGTCGGTTGTTCACCAGAAAAATGGATCGATAAAGAGTTGAAGCTCTCCGTGCCAAGCGACTCCTCGTAAATGGGTACTTAAACTTTTTTGGGAGGGGTGGGGGGGCTGAGATGAGGAATCCAAAGGGGCTTGGTGCTGAAAGTGAGTAATGAAAACTGTGCCTCCTAATGTCCTGTCTAAGTGGATGTCTCTGTGTCCGATGAAGCGTGAAGTGCTCTGTAACCCTAACAAAATGACTATCACTGTGTTCCTGTGGTTTTTAAATGACCTTCCCCTCGCTGTTACTGTCTTTACTTCTATCCTGCTCAGTGTGAAATGAAGGCCACCCATAAATGCAGTAATTGGCAAGTGTTTATCGTAGCCCTGGCAATCGCATTCTGTGTAATGATAGAAAAGGTCAATTTATAAGACTTTAAATGCTTTACTCTGACCACAGAAGGTACTTTAAAAAAGTTAAAGCTGATTTGCAACCTGTTGTATCGTCAATGAAGATTGATAGAATGCAACTCATGTCTGTAATACAAACAATAAAAGATTTACCTGGAGGCCTTGACGGAAAACATCCCAACTGTAAAATTTAATCATAGCACCTTTGGCAGTGTTTTTTTCTGAGTCAGAGCAGATGTACACAATGGACAGTTGTAAACTTTAACCAAAGAAGCTCTAAACCTTTAGATAACAGAATAATTTAAGATTTGTACACCTTACTTTTATGTTTCCACTTCATTCCCCACACTAATCTTAATTATATTTGACTTTCCCCTGTACGGTATTTCTGCTTTTGAACAAAATATGAGCCTTTTCCCCTCCTTATTCATTGATGGATCATTCATTCTTCATAATATTCCTGCATTTTTTTTTATTTTTTTTTTTGCCATGAAAAAGTTTAAATCTTTTATTAGTCCACTGATATCTTAAAGTATGCAATGGGGCCATGAAAAATACTTCCATGTACTCACTTTTCAAAATATAAGCAATAAATTGTGGTATAAGAAGGAATATTATAAAATTGTTTATTTGTGATGTAAGCTATCAGAATTAAATGTCTTCATGAAACTGGATTTGTTCTTGTACCTTAATGCTTTCCTAAACAAAACCTATTTGCTTTCAACTTTTATGAAACCAGTTGGTTTTGTGCCTGAATTTTGCAACCAGCCCTTACAAATGTAACATTTAGATTGTCCCGTTTGAGCCAGTCTTCTGCTTTTATAATCTAATTACACACTTCTGAAGAATGCAAATGAAAACCAGTGTTTTGATACCACCCCTCTACAAATGTTAAGAGATTCAAAATCAATTCCTTTATTTGACATTTGCATTTCTAATGTTGGCATTTTCTAAATGTTTTCCTAATGAGTCGGGTGCCTTTTGCTGTTGCCTCAAACAAAATGTTGAGTTAATGGGACTTCTCGCACCAGGGTGTAGCTGTTGAATGAGATTGAAAACGAAACATGTTGAAAGTAGTCCATAATGTCATGTCAGCATGGACTGAAACTCTTGGAATTGTCTTTTCATCAGTCACAAGTAGAAGCTGTATTTACAGTATGCCCCTGGTACATATTTGCATTTTTTTTTAATTAATCCATGTTTTAGTGTTTCAATATATCCTCATTCTAAAACATAGGAAAATTGCAGCATTTAATTTGACCAAGCTCAGTGGGGGATATTGGGTGTAAGAAAGTGTTATTTTTACCAATGCGTATTAATAAATGACTTCTAGTTCCTATGGAGTTTCAATATGACATGATATAAACCTTTTTTTTTTCTTGGCTAATATTTGTGACAGGAATAGTGACTGGAGATTATTAAATGATGTAGAATCTCCTTCACTACAAATCTATCACTGCATCTGGTAAAAATCTCCTAGACACAAATAAGTTGGAAAAAAATATAACCAGTTTTCAGTCATGCTTTTAAACACAAATGCTGCATTTAATTTTTCTCTGAAATAATTGGGAGGTTGTGGGGGGGAGACAAACAAGTTCTTTAGAGGTAAAATACATAAAATTCACTCTTGAGGCCAAGAAGTCCACATCATTTTTGAAGGCTTTTCTTCTCCTTGCCAGAGTTGCCAATAACTGTAGTTAGAATCTGTTTTCAGTGTAAACGAGAGTGGTCCATTCACTTACCTGAAAAGACAATTTACATAAAGATATTTCAGTCCCAATACTTGAAGACTTTAAAGTGTTTCAGTATTTGCTCATGATTTTAGCAAATTCTGAACTCAGCCCTTCTAACTTGTTAGAAGGGCTGAGTTAGAAGTGAAACTAACTTCTAACAAGTTAGTTTCACTAAACATTATTGAATGAGCATGTTTCTAGATTGTGACAAGTGCTGTATTGGGAGAGCTGGGTCTTTGTTGCAGCAAAAGTCATCAGCAGCTGGTTGCCTCTTGGAGCTCTGGAAAAATGTCATGGGAGATGATCTCAGCGTTGCTCTTGCTCAGTACAGTATGTATCCTCTAATATTTCTCGCTGTGCTGTTGCATGACCATCAGTCCTGTAAACTGCGGAAACTCAAGAAGCTACTTATTCTCTGCAAAGAACATTATATTGAGAATCTGCCAAATGCAAAGATTTAAAGTGTGACAATAAGCCCATCTACAGCTTGGTACAGCTGAGTTGTTTTACAAAAAAAAAAAAAAATCAAGGTGTCAACTTTATTTCAGTACTTGGTTACATGAACACTTCAACCATGATGTTTGTGGACCTTTTAAAGCTGTCACACTGAAAGTTCTCATGCTCCAGTTTCTTCTGATTCAACCGTTTTGTTAACAGCTGCCAATGATACTCAAATTCATAGAAATGACCGACCAAGAAATGGAACAACACTGCTGGATCAGATGAGTATTTCTTTCCTTGCTCCGACTTACCAACTTAAGTTTCACCAAAACAAACTGAGGGGCCAAATTTACAGCAAAGATGCTCTCAGATGGGTTGGTCTACTTCCAGTGCCCTCTCATCTCAGTTTACTCTGCATCGCTGCACCTTTTTTGTGTGGAACTGATTTTAAAACAAAAAGAAATAATATTGAGTTCAACCTATTGAGTTGGAACTGTGCCCCCTTAACAAAAAAAATAAAAATCACGGCTCAGTTTAATACTGACGAATACGATGCCCAGTGGTGATGTAGTGCTGTGAAAAATATTTACTGTACAGACTTCTTCTCTTTGCTTTTTTGTCACTAAATGTTTCATATGCAGAAAACAGCTTTTAATTTATCATTTTATATCTTAAGATGGAAATGCTATTTGAAAGCCAATCTTGTTCTAAATGAAAAGTGCATTTGAGATTTTTTTTTTCTTGTTGTCAGTCTGGTTCCATTTAGAGTATTTCCTGATTCTACTGGGCTAACCGTAATGAGGCTTCAGAATGGTTTTGAAATGGAATTAAGTTTTCCATTAAAATTAATTTTAATAGTCAATTTATGATTTAACAAAAGTAGCAACTTTTCAACACAACCAACATGTGGCATATCGTTTAAAAGCTGTGTTTTTATATTTACTTTGGTTATTTTTCTCTGATATTAAAAAGTTTAATCTGAAACATTCAAGTGTGACAAAAAAAGCAAACAAAAAACCCATAAAGGCATCGAATGCTTCTTCACAGCACTCTAGAATAAACCTAAATAATTGGTATCTGAACATTTTTTTAATGTTTCTCTCTTTTCCCCCTTTGTTTTGCCCTCATGACCCCTTAAAATCTTTCCCCTCTCTTTCTGTCATTATTTTCTTTCCCTTCTTCATTATCTGCTGGCTCCTTTGACCCCTTCACTTCCTCCCACCCACCCCCACTTTTTCCTTCACCTTCTGCTGTTATCAGATATCCGCCTACGCGTACGGGCAGAGTACCTGGAGCACGAGTCAGCGCTGCGTGAGGGCGTCTCGTCAGACAAGCGTCAGCCGCTGGAGCGTCAGTTCGAGTTGTTCAGCAGAGCCAGTTCGCTGCTGCGTGCCAGAGACCTGGGCTCCATCGTCTGCGACATCAAGTTCACAGAGCTAGACAACCTGGAGGCCTTCTGGGCCGACTATCTGAGCGGGGCCCTGCTGGAGGCCCTGAAGGGCGTCTTCATCACGGACTCCCTGAGGACGGCCGCCGGCTCTGAGGGCGTCCGCCTGCTGATCAGCGTTGACCAGGACGACTACGAGGAGGGCCGCAGGCTGCTGAGAGCCAGGAAGGCGATGTCCTCCGGTAACGGTGGGCGCACACAGACCTGCTAGACCTTGTGATCCAATGAGACTCTTTTGGTTGTATTACATGAAGCTTGAAGGAAAGAATAGCTGGGACTATAATGGATGGTTCAATTGGAAGTTAGAAGCACTTTTAAGGCCTTTTTTTGTTTTGCTGTTGACGCGACAACCACTAGATGGCAGAAGTAACTATTGGCCCTTTTTGTTTATATTATGCCTTTCAGTTTTCAGTCTAAGTTGGAACATCAATATTTATGAATGAAAGACAAATAATTATGGATTAGTCTGTTAAATTTGGGTTTATGTACAGGTGCTACATTATTAAACACCGGGATGAAACTGGAAGGAGGGAGAATTTTCTTTGACGCAGCTAGAAAAGGATAAAGCAAGAGTGGGCCTCCTGATTGAGTGATGACACTGTCAGTTACTTAATAGATTTATAAACTAATAAGAAAAAGAGCATAGTCAATTGACTAACTGTATCAAAATTTGAACATTTTATTTTCTTCTATACTTTTTACTCGGTCCTGGACAGTCTCATTTACAACTCCACCACTAAAACTACAAACACTATTTTAATTTTGTTTGAATGTTAAGAAAATAATGAAATTGGGAATTTGGTTAATACTTTAAGAAATGTGAAAAAAACCAAAAATCATTTCTGAATCAAACTAAAATTGAGCAAAATCGGAAGAATGTGCAGCTTTCACCACAGTTTGACTTCTGCATCGAACTTTGGAGAGCCCCGCCGACACAGGAGAGACCAGATAACGCTGGGAATCTCTGCCCTGTGCACCACCATAACCCACCGTATGATTGCCGTGGTCAGTGGATGCTTTAGTCATCAGTAGATGACAGCAGTGATTAGGAACAGGCCTCAACAGACCATGGAAGATTCATCATCACAAGCTTGTCAAGAGTGGCCCTGATAATGTAATGGTGGCTTGTGCCTGGGCTCCCAGTTAGGCCTCAGCAAGTGCTTCTCTCAGCAAGTAAAGCACAGGATGGAGCGTCAGTCAATACAAGTGATGTTGGAGAGATCAAAATCAAAAGTGCACATCCCAGCTCCACTCAGCCCTGCGATGTTGGCCCAGTAGAGTGGCTCACGGACAGCTGTCTACTTGCCCTGCTGGAACTAATGCCTGGACTTCACTCATAGAAGACGATCAATAAGGCCTCTCACTCTTAAGTCCCTTCATACTGGCACGACTTAAGCAGGCAGACACTGTCTGAAGTACAAGTCTCTGCTGGGCTGAGCAGAGACCAGCGAGAGGACAATGGGCAGATTTCCCTGTTTACTTTGTGTGGTTTAGGTAAAGGAGATAATGTATGTTTGTACTGTTCTCTAATTCAGGGGATTTTTTTTCTTTTGAACGGTAGTCATTTTTGTGGAAATCTTTATATGTTGGACGTTACTTCTGGTGAATAATAAAAGTTTTGATGACATCATGTTGTTTTTTGATACATTCATATTTGTCCTCAACATTTTGCGTAGTTCCGATTGTGACATTGGAAAAATCAGTACTGTATAGTACTGTCTCTTATTAGCTATTTGGCTAATTTATTATTGGTTCTTCACACTCTACATCTGAAACATTTGAAGTTGATTCTTAACACAAATAACCTGAAGGGCTCTGCTGAGTACTGACTGTTTAATGTTGCTGGTTTAAAATGTTCCTGAAAAAAGTATTTTAAAATTTAATGCATAATATTTTGAATTATGCTAATTGCTGCAATAAAGTAATTTAAGTTGTTGAAATTCTTAAATTTTAATTTTTTGATACTTTTGCCATTTCTCTTGTTTCCAAACGTGTATGCTACTGTGCTCCAGAAGAAGCTGATCATATCCAGGAGAACTTCATGTAAAATTGCACAAAACTTTACCACATTTTTTAAAAGGCAATTTGTTATATAATGAATTGGCTGAGTGGAGATGCTACCAGTATGCCATATCTACTCGTGGAGTTCCTTTTGCTTAAGGTATTGTTTTTTGAATTGACTAACCTTAGCTTTTACTGTTAGCAACAATCACTGAACAGAAAATAAAACTCTGAAGCTTAGTAACACATCAAAGACTTTCAATTCCAGAATCTAAAGATGAATGGTAAATACAAAGCATGCAAACAAATGTATATTTTATTCCACTAACATTATCCTAAACTAAAATTTGACTAATTAATTATACCAGGCATTAAAAAAAAGTGTCGGTAGACCTAGAGGCCCGTTTTTAAATGAATATAAGTGAAGCACTTCTCATTTGTTTTAATTTTCAATATTGGTGAAAATGTTGAGGAACTTGTGATTGGAAGTCTGGAAAATCTTTTCTTCATGGTTTAAATATGCGACACAGTGACCCGATTCTTTTAGCCGCTGGCTCAAAGGCTCCAGAGGAACATGATTATCTTGGATTTTAAGGTGGTTAGAAAAGATTAAATTCAAAACTACCGTTCCAATAAGCATTTTTCCTGATGTATTAATTTTATGTAAAATTAAATGTTGAAAATAATTTGTGGAAGTGTTTCGGGATGTTCTGAATTTGTAGTTTTTTATTATTTTTATCTTCAAAATGAAAGAATTTGCTCATAACTTTATATTTTGTCTGCCTGGTAACATAATTTAAAACATTAAGATTTTATGATCGGTTACTCTTGCTTGAGTAATTTCCTGGATGGCTGTTGTTTACTTTGACTTGATTATAAAGTACTGCTGCTACTCTCACTTGAGTAAAACGTTTGACCACTCTAACCACCTCTGCAATTGTTTTTCCAAAGTTGTAAATCTGACGTTTTTGAAAAGCGAGTCAAAAGAAAACCACATTTTATTTAAAACATTTTTACCTTCCACAACTGCTACATCAACCTGCTGTAAAGATGCCACCATTGTTTGTTCAGCTGGTAGCTTCCAGCGTCCAGAAACCTCCTCTGTGACAAATGCAGTTCTCTTATTGAACGGCCCTCGTGGAGAACAGTAATAAGGCCCAACCCTCTGGGAGAAAACCTGATGGGGTGTTTTCTACCCTGTTTGGAGTACGCTTTGTTTGATGGCCAGCTCAACTGCCCCGGGCTTGCCTTCGGGGAAAACCTTCTTGTTTTAGAAAGCCCAGTTCTGACCCGCCCAGCCTTAAAGCAGAGAGCAGTGAAGTGATGCCCACAGGTAGATTTAGGCACTTTCTCTGAGAAGTCAGCAGAACTACAGAGAAATGGCTCAAATGATACTGTGATGTTCTTCCTCAGAACTCTCTCTGCCTTCGATGCTCTTGCCATTATGAGATACTTTCTTGGTGGGGTTAAAGAAGAGGTGCACACAGTTGAAACCAGATGTTTACATACATTAAAAATACTTTTTTTTCTCCCAAATTGCCGACTGAAGTTAGATTAGACAAAATCTCTTGTTTTAGATCAATTAGAACTACCAAAATTATTTGTATTTGCTAAACACCAAATAATGAAAGAATAAATCAGAGAAATATTAGCTAATGACTTCAAAATCAGATGTTTACATACAAAATGTTTACAGCTTTTTTACGCAGTGTGGGAAACTTCATGGCTTTGGAAACCTCTGATAGGTTAACTGAATTATTTGGGTTTATAAGCATTTTTCTACATATTTAAGTATAGACTTGATGGGAATGTCGAAACATCATGCTGTTCTGGAAAGAGACGAGTTCTGTGTGCCAAGAGTTAATGTGTTTTGTTCCAAAATGCACAAATTGACCAAATACAAAACTTAAAGATCTAGAGAAAACATGTTCTTTAAAAACATGGGCTTGAAGGGCCACTCAGTGAGGGGGAAGCCACTACTCCTAAAGCAAATGCACACAGGGATAAAGACCTGCATTTTAGGAGACCTGTCAGGTGGTCTGATGAAACTAAACTGGAACAGTTTGGCCAAAATGACCTTTGTTATATTTGGAGGAAAAATGTAGATGCTTTTAAACCTGGGAACACCATCGTATCTGTGGCAGCATCATGTTGTGGGGCTGTTTTGCTGCAGAGGAGACTGGTGCACCTCATTACAGAGATGGAATCATGAGGAAAGAACATCTAAAGACGTCAACCAGGAACTGAAAGCTCAGGAGGTCTTTGTAGTTTGCAGCTTCTCACATAAAGTGACTTAAAAATCTACATACACCATGATGAAACGGCAGGATTTTGTGACGTGAAGAATTACTTAAATATTTTTCACGTAGCTATAATGAGACATTTATCTTGGACAATTCTTAGAAAAACAAATCTGCTAGAGAAAGGGGATGAATAAAGGTCAGCTGTTCTCTTCAGATTTTCCTGACTTCCGTGTTTACATCCTTTAGTGAAGTCCATACTTTGCAGACAGGACACAAAGGACGAGAGATGTCCTCACAATCAGATAGATTTGTAGGACCTTCGCAAGGTAGAGTGGACACAAATTACAAGATAAGATGTGGGATGCTGAAACACTCTCAACAAAGAACACTGAAAGCTAAAATGAAATCCAAGGACGTTTGAAGTCATTTTGTTGTTCACACTGAAGTAACCATGTTACTAAAGTAGTTCCTTTTAATAGATTTGTTTCTTTTCCAGTTGGGTTGTACTGGACAAATGTTGCATTTTATGTGAAAACTGTTTCAAATGTGCACATCCAGGTCAAAGAATCCACAGACAGGTTCAAAGATCAACTAGTTTTAGTGAACATGATTCTTTGGGAAATTTTCAGTGCAATCTACACTATGACTGGAGGACAATGTGAGAAAAAATTGTTTTTAAGGAAGAAATCAATCAATTTTGACACATGTTTTCACTTTCCATGACCTGCACTGGGGAATAACTTGAAATAAACTACATAAACCACCCCTTACTTTTTTTAAGCATCACATCACACTGAACATTTTCTGAAGCGAACGTCCAGTTTATTACCTGGCCCACTTCAGAAACACATCAGAGACGGTTTCGTGTTCTGTGGTGCAAATTGGATTGCTGTACAAAAAGCTAAATGTAACATTGCTTTGTGTGGCAGGGGGCGGCTCATCATTCTCTTGTAGACTTTATTCCACTGTCCGCAGGTGTTCCTCCGACCGCCTTGATTGGATGGCGACTCCAGTCATCTTGTGGTAGCTGAGGTCTAAATCAGCCCCGCTATCGAAACGTGTCATCTAAAGCTGATAGACACTATAGGCTGCTGTCGGCCCGCTGGGCCCGCTTTCATTGTATGTATACCCTGCAGCATATTGCTCATCCCTTTGATCGGACAGAGAAATATTTTGCTTTTATTAAAGAGAAAAGAATCAGATAGTCTTTTTGAAAGTCCATCATCAAGATTCCCCTGCACATGGTGTGTTCAGCTGTCAGTGGCTTCAGGTGCCTTGTCGCTGTAACACGGCTTTTTCCTCAAAGGGACATAAATAAGAGAAAATTTGTGGAATATGTTTGCTTGTTTCAGTGTAATAAATGTATCAATTAATGAGTAAGTAAACCACTTATTCAAGTAAGTAGTTGCTGTTGATTTTTCCCAGTAACTTTGGTATTAAACAGGTCTCTGTGTTGCCCTAAGTGGTTCCTGAATAGAAGATGGTATAATTAGCATCTTAGCGTCCACTGTAACATACAAGAGGTTTGTTTTAGAGTGCTTTGGTTGGGTTTTACAGCTTTGTTTGGCAGCTGAAATTATATCTGGTCTCATTTGGACGTTTTCTGGTAATAGATTATTTAGTTCTTTGAAACATCTAATTTTGATTACTTTGTATAGGGAAATTTTCCTTGTAAGTCTATCACTCTTTGTGTCTCGCTGTAACATCAAAATGCAGGTCTTTATCCCTGTGTGCATTTGCTTTAGGAGTAGTGGCTTCCCCCTCACTGAGTGGCCCTTCAAGCCCAAGTTTTTAAAGAACATGTTTTCACTAGGTCTTCAAGTTTTGTTTTGGGTCGATTTGTGCATTTTGGAACAAAACACATTAATTCTTGGCACACAGAACTCGTCTCTTTCCAGAGCAGTATGATGTTTGAATTATGGTTAACAATTTAACATTTAAATTCGGTTACATAAAATGGATGTGATGATTTTGATGTTTTGACTTACAAAACTTGTGTGAGGAGAAAAAGATTTGTCTCTGTTCAGAGTTGATCACCAGCTCTACTTTGAGCTCATCCTGGACGATGGAGTTCCTCGTAATCTCTCTAAAGTACCTTCTTGCTGCAAAGCAACAGTGCTACCTACAACCATTCATGATGCCATACCTAATTTTGAATTATTATGAATGTATTGGTTTATTTATTGTTAACCTTTTTAGCCACATCAGGGCCCACATGTTTTTGATCGCCAAGCTTTGTGTTTTTAATCTTCATTGGTTGATGCAGGAGAATTTAAATGGAGATCTATGTAATTTGGTTTAATACAACAGGGTGCACAGTGGTGCAGTTGATAGCATTGCAGCAAGATGGTTTGAATCCCAGCCTGAGGTCTTGCTGCGTGGAGTTTGCATGTTCTCCCTGTGCTTTTGTTGGTTCTCTCTGGGTAATGTAAATTACGTTCTCCTTAGGTGTTGGTATGTCTGCATGGTTGCTCTTGTCCTGTCTGTCTCTTTGCTGAAAGGATTGATATAGAGAAGCATACATAAATGGTTAAAACATGCTGTTTGTTTGACCAACATTTATAATCTTTTAACTACATTTTAAAATTCCCAATCTCATAAAAATGCAACAGATAGTTTACAAGAAAGTCTGTAACTGCTACTTTTTGCTTTACTTTTTCCTATAAACATAACCAAATGTCCAAGTAAAACTTGCTATGCTCACATCCTGGCTGCCAGAGGTCGGTGGTAATATTCTGACCAAAGTGAAGTGCTGTATTTGGCCTGCAGGTGGCAGCATATTGATGCATATTAAATTTGAGGAGGCCTCGTATTCAAAGCAGTAGAGCTGCTGCTGAATATCGGCTCAGGTGAGTCTGGGTAGGAAGTTATAGAACTTATTTAAAAGCCCCAAATAACTCAAAATTAATAATAAAGTTATATATTTAACTGGATTGGCAAAATAATAATTTTCTCAGTACGTGTATTATTTAGCTCTTTGGACGCTTAGGACTAAAGATCCTGACTTTCAGAGAAAATTAAAGTCAGGATCTTAAACATGAAAACTGCAGAGCTGTAAATCATCGTCCAGATGCTGCTGATAATCTTAGATGTGGCTTCATCCCCCACCAGCACCTCACAAATGACCGTCTCCTCTTCATCCCCTCTTCTTCCTCACTCTCACGCACGCGCCTCTTTCTCCTCGGCAGCATCACAGCCTCCGAGTCGCTATGGAAACCGCTGAGAGACACGCGTCGAGGGTGAGAGATGGAGAGAAAGGGGGAGAAAAAGAGGGGGGAACATAAAAGGTTAGGGTGTCACCAAAGCCTCACACGCACCCCCCTACCTCCCAGTTTAATGTCGAGCCCCCCACTCCAGACCCAGTGTCCCACTCGGTCCCTGCCCCGGCCCCCCTTTCACCTACCTCTGCGCCTCTCCCCCAGCTTTACCCGCTCTCCATCCCTCCTCTTGTCCAGACAGGCTGCACGCGTGGCGGGGATGGAGACGTTCACCGATGGAAGCACTGGTAAATTTTCCACACCTATAAAACAAACTAAACAAGAACATTATTCTGATAGGGGTGGGGTCCATCCAGCACATATTCCTCTCACCCCCCCTGCCCCTTTCACTCTCTTTTCACCTTCTCAAATCTCACCCTTGTTCTGTTCGGTCTGATCAAAAGGAGAAATATTTAAGTCTAACTTTCCTGCTTGCGGAGAAGGAAGTGAGGACATAATGGTGTGAGTGTGTGTGAGAGAGAGAGAGAGGGAATGTGCGCGCGGGGTTGGGTTTTTTCTTTGTTATTGATTAGAAAGAAATTAATTCACCGGGGCAACCCTCTGACTGTTCTGACTCTCACCTCTCCCTCACTCCTTCTCTCCTGCGTTCTCCCTTGCTCCTTTGCTCCGCGGACGAATGGCGTTGAGTCCTTTTGCCTGCTCTGCATGTTGCATAATATCGCGGGAATATTTGATTTGGGATGCGCTGTGTGCCTCGCATCTGCAGGTTTTGCACATTGTGCGCGCGTGATGGTGCTGATTGGCGCTCACATTTGAATTTCTGCGCCCATCTATGGAGGTTTAGATCACTAGGAAGGCAATTGTTAAATCAGACACATCTAAATCCATTTCCAGTTTTTGCGCTCTGGTGGCTCTGATCCTAATACAGATCTATTTCTGGATCTGTATAAGGATGATTTTTTTCCCCCCATTGTGAATACTCCATAAGGTCTGCATTGACGGCCAGATTCACCTGCGCTGAGGGCTTCTTAATCAATGTGGTCGATATTTACTCCCGACGTCCGCAGATAGCAACAATACCACCTCAGGATGTAGGAGCTTATGCGCCGCCGAAAGGAAATCGATGGACAGACTGAGTTAATTATGGGAAAATCAATTAAAAGGAGGGGAATTGAGGGGCTTTATAAGCCCGAGAAGGAAGCGCTGAGCGGCAGAGGAGCGGAGGAGAGAGCAGCCCTCTTGCCGCTGCGCTCCTCTGTCTGCCCGCCTCGCTGCTTCGCTGCTCCGCTGCAGCGGCTCCGTCTCTCCGCTGTTCGTCGGTGGATCTTCTCCATCCACCAAACTGAAATATCTGCGTGCATTTATTTAGTGGCACCGTTTTTATTTTTATTTTTATCTACCCAGAGATTAATTGCAGGCTGTCACAATGTTAGTAGAATTCAGTTTGGAGACATCTTATCTTTTTTTTTTTTTTTTTTTGCAGACTTGACCTTTGCTCGTCATAAAACTAAACAGTGAAACAGATTCTACTATGTGAGACGCACTGTGTTATGACAACACATCGGTTTTAAATACAGTCAAATTTAGAGCTGCCATTCTCCTGATTTCACTGGTCTTACTGGTTTCTGAGTGGGAGCTTGCGAAGTCGTTCAAGTTTGTGGAGTCAGGTGCAGACAGCACGTCCCACAGTGGCGTTTTAAATGATGCGCAATAAATGTGACAAATACAGTGAAGTACACATTTAAATATGGTATATGGGTTAATGCTGCAAGGCTACAGTATGTTACGAATGAATGAATGAAATGTGCGCAGCGACGTTTCCTAATGTGATTTTAAAGCCAATGAGGCAGAGGATTAATAATAATAATAAAAAAAACAATTAAAGGAGGATAATCTGTCATTTTTATTCTGCAGCTTGTCTCGCTTAAATTGAACAAGAACATGGAATGACCGCATGTTGTTTTATGAAACACGTAATTTTTGCTTTATTCCGAAAGTTGCCTGGCAATTATAAACACAGGAGAGAAATACCGCAACCACAGCATTGTGGTTTTAAATGTTTATCCAATGTCTTCACCACTAAAACGCCACATTAAGTTCAGTTCAGTTTACTTATTTTAACTAACACCTCAATGCATCTTACAAGAAATTCAGGTCCAATTCATAGCCAGTTATGTAGAAATATATAATCCAGTCTAATGACGTAGACAATTACATTCATTCAAATTACTTCCTGAATGTCATACGACTTAAATAAAAGTATTCATTAGTATTTTTATTTGCTGTATCCCATTTCTATCTTTTATAACTTCCCTACTTTGAGGTGTGTTTGGTGTGTGTGTGCTCCAACCTCTATCAGTTTTTAAATTTGTTTGATCTCTAATTCGGAAATTTGTTTCATTTTTATTAAAATTTAGGCTCCAATGTAGATTTAAAATCGAATTAAACTTATTTTCAGCCTCGATTAAAAACTTTTAACATGGGGAAAAAACGCAACAGATTTATTATTTGCATACGCAGCTACAAGCTCAATTATCGATAACATTTTGCGTTTTTAGCATTTTCTTTGATCATTCGGTTAATTTTACTTTTTAGATATTGTCAGTGAATATGTAAATTTTAATTCAGTCTGTTTTGCATGTGGATATTTTAATGTTAGGACGTTTTTTCTTCTTCTTTCAAATCGTCTTATTTCAGGTGCTCCACTCACCTTTTGGATGCCTGTATGCTTATTATTCAAATAAAATAATTCACTTAAATTCAGAAAAAATATTGCTGAATATTTTATGCTATTAAGTTGAGCTTAGAAATGTGATATTTCTTCACTTTGACGTAGAAGCTCTTTGAGTCATTTCCATACTGCAAATAAAGATTTATTATTTATCCGGGGATTGTTTGTGAGAATCATATGATGATTTTGTCTGTTGCAGTCGCAGCATTGATAATTACAGTAAATGATCCCAGTTCAAAGTGACTGTTTGCTGTAACTTCAGAGAAAAAATTCAGATAAATCTTTTTTTTTTTTCCTGCATTGCAGAAATAAGAAAAAACACATTGAGGTAAATTTCCTTTTTTTACCCCTTTCAGAATATTATTTAAAGTTCGGTGTAAAATGATTAATGTCCATCGAGATGTATTTTTAAAGCTTTAGTTTTAGTCTAGTAATTACTCTACTAATGCATATATTTAGGGGCAAAAACGCTATGATTAATTTTCGAATAAACAATTTCCCAATTCTGTATATTTTACACGGAGCTCTTTAACGGACAAATTGATCACATTTAATCGGTGATCAGAAAGTGATCGAGGTGAGGCTCTGTCAGATCCTGCTGCTGCTTCTGACTCCTTATCATCTTCAAACACACCATCACAGCCCAGATCTCTCATTTCATGGTTAATGTAAGCAGCCATGTCCCAAAATCTTCTTCCTGAAACGACTTTATTGGTTCAGTTTTGATGTAAAACAGCTGCATCGCTCCTGCAAAGGTTTTAAGAGTATGGATTTCTTTTACAAATATATATACGTATATATATATATGTGTATTTTCCCTTCCTGTTCGTTTTTGTCACTTACAATTTTCAGTCGGTATCAAGCACCACGGGCCATATATTTGGAATTAATCCATTTTCTGCGCACGGCTCTTCTCCCCAAATGGTGCTGGCGGCTCTCCATGTCCCGGTGCACAATGAGCTAATGACCTGCAGGTCAAAGGTCGCCTGGCCAGTTCCTCAATTAAGGCAGAGAGATTGCAGTTGTACAACGAGTTGCCTTTTTTTTTTTTTTCCTGAGTAGGAGTCATCATTGACCAGCAAACTAAATATATATCATATTGTATAATTTGTTGCTTTATATGATTTGTTTTTGCGTTCATTTATTTTCAAAATAAGTTGCAGAATTTAAACTTTTTAAATTTAAAGGCCCCCATTTTGTATTATTTTATCATATTTTTTCATTGTTTAAAATTAGCCTACTTTCAGGAATATATGCTTTCACTGTATCGGTAATTTTTACTTAATGTTTTTTTTAAAAGCATATTGTGCAGAATTATTAAAAATGTCCAGAATCTAGTGCTTTATGCATTTTTCTTACAAGCCAGCTGGAAAAATAGAGTAAAATATAAAGATAATGATTTGTAATATTTTGAAGTGTGTGTGCAGATTGTTGAGATTCTTGCTCTTACCTGTGTGTTTTTCACTGCATCATGTTTCAGCTATTACTGGATATAATCAATGATCAGTTCCCAATCATGGTTGCATTGATTAGCTGATGACGGATTCTTAGCCTGCAAAATACAGAAAATGTGATCAATTGTGCTGTCGTTCTGAAGCCGACTGGCTCGACCGGTACAGCAGCAGCTGCACAGACGGGGGGGCTTCAGCAGCACAGACAGGACTTCAATAAGTGACAAAAGAGAGGTGATAAATTGATCAAAAATGACCACAATGAAACGGGGCTCTTGTGAGGCCACACATGTCCATTACGGCAGTGTGTCTGCGTGGTTTTGTGGTTGGAATACATCAAGGTTCTCTGGGTCAGAGGTGAGCTTCATCCCAGACTGATGACCCTGTAGACTGACTGACCTCTGAGGGGTCTAACAGCTGGGGGAGGAGGCAGCACTCTGGACCGGGCAGGGGGAGCGGCCAGTGGGATAAGAGGGGAAGATAGAGAAAGGAAAAGTGAAATAAAAGTTGGAGCGTACAGCGGGACCTAGCCAGAGGAAGAAGCAGAGGTGCGTGGTTCCAACAGTGGACTTTTGATGTTTCCGAGTGGGTTCGGTCGCCCCTGGTTTCTATGTTCTAGACTCTGGTTTGAAGAAGTGAATTAACACCTGACCCCAGCTTCTGACCCTGCTCCTTTCATCCAACTACCCCCTCCAGATTAGCAAATACGGACTATCTGGGCTGGACACACACACACGCACACTTACACACCCCACACAGTCTCTCACAGGAACATACATAAATTTACCTGTGGCAACAATCAATAATAATCACATGTAAACACACACAGCTACCTAATGTACAGAGAGTTAGCAATATGCTAATTCTGGGTGTGAATATGGTCTGAAGAACTTCAAATCCCATTGTAGGCGCCCATTCAATTCCCCCGAGTAGATCTTCAGTGTCAGTGCTTGTCGTCGTAATGGTCAGTCTGTAATAGCTATCTCTTCCCCATCACACACACACACACACACACACACACCCACACACACCCATACCCCCCCCCCACCCCACACACACACACGTGCACCCCCACATCCTCATCCATTTTATCTGCAGGATATAGTTTGCTGTTTCTCGGGGGGCTGGAGCTGCGACTTGGGGCATGTTCCCACCATGACAGACCACCACAAACATGACTTGCAGTCGACCAGTCAATAGTGACAATTGGAAATGTGTTTAATTTATATAAGCAATAATTGAAGTCTGTTTATGCAGAGTGGTAAGAGAGTATGAAGCAGGGCAGAATGAATGTAACCCAACCTGGTTTCAAACTGAGACTGTGGGGCTGTGAGTGATTGGTGCAGTCATACAGCTTTTTATCAGTTGGCATATTTCATTGACCTCCACCTCTTTAACAAAGTTGTTGTCCTCTGAAACTTTATTGAATTTGATACTTACCACATGCTTGCTGATGAAGGCAGAATGAAGCTGTTTTCAGTAGATTACAATACTACTAAAATAAAACTGTAGTATATTTGCTATTTTTAGACCTGAATATGACAAAAGAAATCAGGCTTAATGTGGATTTGACATTTATACATATTGTAAATAGTAATATATAATTCATGAATGTAATAATTCAACACTTTCTATGTTTTGATAGCAGAAAACTAAACCATAAAAGACATAAAAACTGAGAAAGTCATTCAAAAAATGAATCATCCAGGTAGCAGATCAGCTTCTAAGTTATAAAAGTTTCTGCCAAATATTTTTTGCATGAATGAAATCAATGAATGCAATCTTTATTCTGAAGATATAAATGAGAACTATCAACTGAAAGATATAATAAAATATAAATAATAATAATTTAAAAAAACCCCTTCATATTCAGTTAAAAATTAGCAGAAAATGAGTTGGTGCTTCATAAATTCTATCCCTGTTTGACTAACTCAGCATAGATACTTTGCATTTCAATCTATAATATATAAAGTAACAGCTGTAAAGAGTTAATCTGAATTTGACTGTGTTGTTTTATAATGAGGAGTGAACAAGAATATTTAAATGAATTTGAATCTATTTGATCAGAATAATAACCAGTTTATTTGCCTGGTTTGTTCACAACAAGCTGACTTTGGATCCACTTTGCTTTCAGTGTTCAGATATTTAATCATAAATATATACATAAGACAGATTTTTAAAAATGGACATATGACATACAGCATTATTATACAAACAAATGAACTGAATTGGACTGATTTTCAAACATATTTCTGGATATAAATTTGATCTACAGGGTTCTGAGATGATTTCATAATCAACTGAAGAAAATTGAACTGGTTTAGGTTTTTCTCAGAGACGAGTCATGATTGGAGTTCAGCGTTTTGAGAATTCAAAATGTCCCATTTCTAACTGAATACTTGCAATTAACACAAAATAATCTCCAAAACAAAGTGTATAAACACACTAATGAAGTGCAACTAGATTAAGTTACATCTAGATGCATGAGAAACAACAGATGTGAAAAGACAACGTAAAATGACAATAGTCATAGTAATAAAGATCTAACACGACATGGAGTGAGTGTGCAACAGGAAGTAGAACACAGGCTGTACCAGAATTGATTGTATATAAATGCGTATATATAGGATTATTACTACTGCTATTACTTTAGACTGAAATTATATGCAATGTTGCATATAATTGTAATATCAGCAAAGTTCAGAGCATGCTTTGTAAAACTCAATGTGAAAAATTAGTTTATTGGTTTTGTGTCAGACTGGATTTCTTCAATTCTCTCATTGTTGGTCCGCCATCGCAGGTCTGCAGCGAGTCCAGAAGACTGCTGCCAGAATTTTAACACCCAGGAAGCAGGAAGCCCGTTACAGCAGCTCTCAAATCAGTTCCTGCAGCGTTCAGAACTGATTTTAAGGGCTTTGGTTTTAAATGTCTTCATGTTCGCGCCCTCCCATATCTTGGTGATTTGATTAGCAGGTATGATCCACCTAGATTTCAGGGTTATGACATTTTACTAGGACTTTGGAGATGAGGGAAAAGCTGCTTTAGTTATTATGGGAACACAATCCCACAGACTTTGAGAACTGCTGACCCTTTAAGAAAGGATATGAGAACTCACTTTATTTTCTCTCAAATTTCTCGTCTTTGTTTCTTCTTTGTTGTTGTTGCTGCTTTGTCTTTAAAGCTCTTGATTGCTTTTACATTTGACATGAGGTGCTGTACAATGTATTTGTTTCACCTTTTTAATATCAGAAGAGAAATATAAAAATTGAGATTAGTCATTAGTGATTAAAAAACTGCATATTAGATAATTTATGTACGTATCATTTTCTTTATTGTCACAATGTTTTATCTCTGATTCTGATGTTGAGTATCTACAGCTTATTCCAACTAAATGCTGTAAATTTGTTACAATTTGTACAATCTCAAATACTAGTTCTTAAAAAATAAATTTTAAAGTTGCATTAGGTTGGTTAAGTTTTTGGTAATACTTTTTTATTATTTAATGCAAATATAGGAGAGTTTGAGTAGTACCGAAGTGATGCTCTGTTTTTCTATTAAAAGATTTTTGATTTTTTAAAATTGATCTTTAATTTCCTGCATGTCATTCAGGGAAGGAAACAGAAAATGTTTCCACTTGAACTGGAACTAGACTTCTTTCATCCTAATAGCTTGACACATTAATTATCTTTGACAAATAATCAATTATCTAATATTGGTTAAATTAACATGTGAACCAGGAAGCGTTTTCTCTGCCAGCTTGTTCAGACTTCAGTTTTATCTTTGGTGGTCACAGGCGCCGTCAGGTTTCACTCAGCTTGTGTTTTTTTGACACTTTAGTGGCTCATCGTACCCACTGAGCATCGCAGGACCACATCCTCTCCTTCTTCATCCCCTCTCGCTCAGCCTCCTCCGGGCCATTGTCCTGGATTGATGGCCGCTAGGTGAGGAAGGCGGGAGAGAGGACGGGGGATGCTGGCCTGGTCAGCAGAATTTGTAGTGCCCTCCCTCTGCCTGTGAGTGTCAGCAGAGAGCAGCCAGATTGTCTGGCTTGATTAGGTTTCCTACCTATCTTTCCACTGTGTCAGACAGAGGAGGATGGTGGCATAGAGAGAAGGGGGGGAGAGCAGCGGGAAGTTGCCCAGAGGAGAGGGAGTACAACAGAAGAAGCAGGAAAAACACATCTTTTTATCCCCGCTTTCTCTGTCAAAAGCCCTGTACAGTTTCCTCTCGCTGTGTCTCTCATTCTGCTGTTTTTCTGCTGCTCCATCCCGCCTCCCTCTCACTTTGTCCCACTCTCCCATCCAGACCTCTAATCCTCCTCCTTTACCTCACACTCATTCCCTAATCCCAAATCTCCTGCACCAGACCCCCCTTTTTTCCTCCTTCAAATTCTTCTCTCTGTTTCTCACCTCCACTCTGATCTTTCTTTCTGTCACATCCGAACATGCTACCTTTCAGCACAACCCTCTCAGACACTCCAGGTGACGGCAGCACACCTCATTTTCTCTTCTTCATCACTTCAGTGTGTGCTCAACATGTTCTTTGTTTTCTCCAAGAATTGTCACCCAAATTTTCTGTTCATGATTTGCTATTTATGCATTGATATAAAAGCTAGCACTTCCATTGTGTGAAGGCGGTTGCCTGGTTTACTCGTATCCTGAGTGAGCTCACACCAGTTTTTGTCGCCGCAGCCATTTTGTTGGATGTGATCAATTTTCTGTGATTTGGCCTCGGTGATTTTCGGCTCATCGGGCATCTCTGTGTTTCCACTCACTCCGCAACATTTTGCGCTTATCTGAGGGTCAGATATCAAATTTTCATCTTATGGGAAAAAAACCTTTGGTTGTTGCTCATTTCTTTATATTTTCCTAAAGATGACATTTCTTGTCATCTTTAGAAAAATTTTCTGAATTATGTCAGACATTATACTTTTTTGTATTTGTCTGCTTTCTTCATTCATTTTTATTTTGAGCTCTGAACCATTCTGTGATAAAATGGCTCCTGATTTCATACTTGCAAATAACTGCCAGAATAGTAGAAAACCTGTTTACGTAATTAGATTTTTAAGCACGTTGTTCTGATCAGTGTCACAAAGACAGGATTTATTTCTATTTCTTTAGATGAAAGTATAAAAATGACTAAATATAACACATTTTACCAGAAAGAAAAATATCATTTTAACACAAAATAATGAGATTTGCACAGAGTTGAGCTCTTAAAACTTGTCACACAGTAGATGATCAACTGAAGGATGATGCATCTCTCAGGTCCTGTGTGCAGGGGCGGCTCTGACCTCAACGCGGCCCTGGGCAGGCTCCTGTTTCTCTGTGATTGCTACATATCACTCACTTTATAAATGAAATGTAAATATATATTCAACTATTGTTGTATAGTGTTTTGGAGAAATGTCTATCCCATTTGAACTTTATCACATACTGGTTTTCAAAAGGTTTTAGAAATAATCTGACAGGTTGGTCATGCATATGCATTCTGCTCTCTGATTTAACATGCAAATTTCACGTAGAAAGATCCCAGCCTGAGATTCAAACTCTCAACTTTTTTTTTGCTTTAAAGCAGCAGTGGTGTTAACAGAGCTACTGTGCATTCTCCTTCACAGAACAGCTGCATTTATACTGAGATGAAACACTTTGTCAGCTCACTAGGAGATCTATGCAGCTGTTTGGACTGTCGGCTGCATAAACATGCTCACCACACTTTTCAGGTTTTTATTTATTTAAAATTTTGAAAACTGTGTGTTATTTTCCTTCTGCTTCCTAGTTATGCTGTACTTTGTTTTGTTCTCTCACATATGATCCAGGTATAATACAGTTGAGTTTGAGATTATGTTGCGACAAAATACAACTAATATGAAAGAATATGAATATTTGCAGTCAATCCTTCTTGACTACATGTGTCCATCTCCAGTTCTCGAGAGCCAAAGTCCTGCAACTTTTAGATGCATCCTTTCTTAAAAACACCTGAATCAAACGACTCATTTCCCTCATCAAAGTATCTCATTCAGTTCTGCAGAAACCTGGTAATAAGCCTTTGATTTGATTCAGGTTTGTTGAAGGAGGAAGGAAAAAGTTTCAGATTGATGACTCTAGAGGACTTGAGTTGTGTCTAAACATTCTGGATGTGATGCCATCCTGGCTTCTGTCAGGTTTGTGCAAGATGTTTTTTCTATTTCCTAATCCCACGAAAGTCAAATTTTGTTGAGTTATTTTTAAGTCTTTTTAGGTGATGTTAACTTAGCTTTTTGCATGCTGCAGAATGAGCTTTCATGGTACAAGAAGAGTTGTAAAATAATAATAAAAACTCACAAGCTTCAGACGCTTGTCTCCTTGGTTGCAGAATAGTGTGAATGTCCCTCTTCCCCTCAGAAAAAAGTATAAATTGATAATTTCCTGCCAACTAGAATTATAAATATATATGTCACACATAAAACAATGTTGCAACCATAGCGAAACGTACGTTCACTTCCACAGTTGAAATTTTTTTAAGTCGTGATGACAGGCTGTAATTTCACTGTTTCACACGCAGCATTTCAGTGCCGCCTCAGCACCACTCGCATTATTCAGATAGCAAGAGAGCCTCTGTCACGTTCTACAAAATGGGATATGTTTTTTTAATCTGCAAATGGCTCAGCCCTCTGAAAGTCTTCATTTTGGCTGAGCTATGAAAAGGCTCAGAAAACATCAATATGGCTGAGCAGGATAAGAAGAAAAGGGCCGTATTCTTCGACTGCATCACGTTCCCTCCATATCCCCCCCATTTGTATTGGTGCAGATATTGGGTCTCAAGCGAGAAATCAGGATTGCGTCCCTCTCTGAATGGCAGCATCCGTCTGCTGAAGTGGAATAGGAACGTTATACGGAACCAATGCATCCGGGCTTGCCTGGACATCTTCAACAATGTGACTCCACGCTTTCACCCATCGCTCTCCCCCCCTCTGTCCACCCCTCAGTATGTTTCCTCCTCTCCATCTCCATCATAACCACAACAGTGTGAAGGAAGAGGTTTGGATTAGCCCTAAACATACAATCATGTCGACCCCAGCCATGACTGCCTGCTGCTCACCCCGGGTCCACCATGGAAAATAAAGAAGGAAGGAGAAATAAAAAAACAAACAAACAGGAAATCCAGTCCATTTCATACGCTTCTCACTTCCATTCTCTTTTGTCCATTTAATGTGTGAAAACGGATTGCTCTGAAGATGTCAAGCAGCATGGAAAAATAAAGAGAGTTGCTTTCTCTTTCCTTTCAAACTGCATGGTTGATTCAAAGAAACATGCAGAGTCTGGGTTTTGGCCTTTTCACATAACTTGTATGTCTGAACGCAAATTTAAAGGCCGATTTTTATGCATCTGTCTGTAGCTGATCAATCGTGTCCATCTAGTCACACTGCAGGGATATTCTGCCTGCATGCAGAAATTCATCCACTCTGAGCCTTTTTCTTGCATTAATATTAATTAACCAGAGTTAGATGTAAATGGATATGTGTTTTTTGGTGGTCTGTCAGTGCAGAGATGTGTGCAACTTCCACTTTTACCCTTCACCTTCACTCATCCTGTTTTCTGCTCTTTATTTTTTTTTTACACAAGGGAAAAAATGAGGAAGAACAAAACCAACATATGAAAACTAAAACATGAGAGACAGAAAAGAGGGTGAGGCGAAAGGAAAGGAGGAGGAGGAGGGCAGGAGGAACAGAGGAAGGAGAGGCAATCTCAGAAAACAAGGGGGCTTTCAAAAGTAAGGGATGAAAGCTAGTCGGGCTGTTATTTTTGAAAAATGATCCTTGTGTAGTGCTCCTCTTAAGAGCCAGGTACATATTATTTTATCTTCCTGAGGACACTCAGCGAGGTGCTTTGGCACAAAGGAAATCTGCAACAGTTTCCTTTAAGTTGCACACTTTATTGTTCTTAATGTGATTTCTGACAGCTGCGAGCTATCTCCGCTGTAAAAGGCTTTTTTTGATCAGATCTGGTATTTCTTTAGTGAGTATTGAAATTCTGATTCTTTGGATTGTTCTGCCATTATTCTTCATTTATTCTTAACAACTAGATATTTGAAAATGTTCCAATGATTCAGTCAGAACTGGAAGAGTGACTCCACAGGCTCTGGACCTGCATCCTTGCAATGAAGGCCGGAGCTGACTGGATAGCGGTCTCCATGCAGTCATTACGGCCGACCTTAAAATCACACAGCTGGAAAGGTGAGGCACATAACTAAATGTGTTTGAAAAATGGCATGAAGGGATTCCCTTTCATGCCTGGGAATCCTGCTTCTCAGGACAAGTTTTGCAAAAAAACCCCTAAATATTTCTGTTTTTCTCTGTATGAGATGTTTTGAGAGATCCAGCCTTGGAAAAGGTATTAATTTCCCACATTTTTCCACTTTACAACTAAAAGCTAAAATGTTAGGATTCTAGGATTACACACTTTGCACATTTACATTCAATCCTGTTTACTCTCAGACCCCTCAATGCATTTTACTGCAGCTAATTTACTTTAATAAACACCCACTTAGTCAGCTTACTAGTGCAGGCAGAGGTTTGTCAGAGGAAATTAGTGTAACCGAAGCCAAGAAACAAGGTTGAATTATAAACCAACAGAGGATAGACGACAAAATGAAAAGATTATGACACGAGTGCAAATGTACCAAGCGCATGACTGTCCACCTGAACTGTCAGGGAAGCTTTGAACTAAGGAGACTTCCAGAGGCCCAAAGAGGGGATGCAGCGATCCAGCTCAGGTGAACCTGTTCACATGGACTTTCAGCTCGCCTATAGAAAGAATCGGCAACAAGAAACTTCTTGATAAAAGAAAACAATGGATGTCCTGTTTGCCACAAGTCAAACTGGAGACATGGCACACATGTTGAAATAGATGACTTGCAGGATGAACACTTTAAGTAGAGGAAAAATAAATCAGATTAAATATCCTGTAGGTGAAACACATGAGTGGTTGCACCAAAGTATGGAGATGCTTTATGGATGGAGCTAAATACAATGCAAGAAAACTTGAAAAAAGGTTTTGAGACTGTGGTTTCACCTTCCAACAGGATACTGACCCTAAACATGCAGCCAGAGCTACAATGGAACAGTTTAGATCAAAGCATTGTCACATGCCAACGGCCCAGTCAAAGTCCAGATCGAAGTTCAACTCAGAATCGGAGGCAAGATTTGAATATTGCTGTAATGAAGAATGAGCAACATTTTCAAGCTCTGCACCCTGCAGAAACAAAACCTTACTAAGTATTTTTTCATCTTGTTGGTAGTAAAAATATCTTTGTTCACTTGAAATAACACAAAAATAACTTGCAAGTAAATTGTCAGCAAAAAATAGGAGCTTGATTTAAGTCAATAATTTTGTAATATTGATGGAAAAGTACAAGTTCCACTGGCAGATTATTTCACTTATAGTGAAACATTTTAATCTCAAGAAAAAGTAGAACTAGTACTTTCTAATCAATAATAAGATCTAAATTACTTAAAAGGTAACTTTCTGGAAAGTTACCTCGAGGTTTTTGTCTTATTTCACACATACTAACATTTTTATACTTGAAACTAGACAGTCTTTGTGTTTTTATAGTTCAAAGATGGTATTCAATTCATGCCACCAAGGCCGTGCTTGTGTTGCTCTATCCCAAAATATTCCAATAAAATATACAAGGGTTGTTAATGGTTTTTACAAAGTGCTGTAATTATTTTCTCCTCGCTCTTCGTCATTCTTCAGCGCACAGCTCTGTGTTGGAATCCGTCCATGTGAACGACGGTCCGTGTGCGTCCAACACGTGTCTCCCTGTATCAATAGGTTAATAGCTGAGATGTCAGTTTCAGTGAGTGGCTGATTAGTTGTGTGTTCACTAATCCACTCCGGGGCGGGGAACTATTGGCTTCCCCATTGATTTTAGCGTGGTGAGTAGGCGGAAGATAGAGAGAGGGGAGATCTATTGATTGACCCCAAATTAGCCCAGCACCCTCCACCCACTTTCCCTCCACCTCCACCCAACCTGTCGTTCCTGTACTCAGCGGCTGCCGTCCCATTGGGCCGCCACCCTGTTGAACGTTGGTTCTGATTGGCTGCTTCGGTGGGGAGCAAAATGCCTCCTTTTTTGTGTGTTGTTCCTGATTTGGAAGTGCTGCTTGTTTGTGATTTTGCTGTCACTTGATTGGCCGTCTTGTGAGGATGAGTGAGTGACTGTAGGGCGCAGCTGCTTCGGGAGGCTTTGATGAGAGAAATAGCTGCACTTCCACAGGGACAGCATTACTTTTGTGTTTCTGATCACAAAGTGTGACCTTATTTGTAATGGTTACATGCTCTTTTTTTCCTGTCTTGGACAAAGAATGCTCAGAGAAAAAGGCTGGATTTATAAAAAAAAAAAAAAACAACACACAAATCCTTCAAGTTTTTCTTTTTTCCTTCAAGACCGTCAACCTGCTGCATCATTTTCTTTTCTTCCTACTCTTTATCTCCATTTTTTATCCTTCACTCACTGCCTATCTCGTCCCTGTCCAATCCCTCTTTCCCTGGATATGAGCTCTGAGCTTCCTCTCCTGAGCCTTTCCCTCCCATATATCACTCCATCTCATCCTTCTGTGTCTACCTCGGATATTCCTCTCCAGGCCCTTTTTTTCTCCCCCACTGTCACTCTCTCCCCTGCTACCCCCTCTGTCTATGTAAGCAAGAGGAGGTTGTTAAACATTTTTCTTCCCTCTTAATTGTTTTGACTGGGCCGATTGGCATCCCGATTAGGCCCATTGATTTCCTGGCGCTAAGTGCATTGATTTTTAAATTTCTTATTGATCCTCGCTCTAAATCTCTTGCACACTCGCTCACGCAGCCCTACAGCGTTCGCCAGGGCTGAGACGGAGGAAGAGGAGTGAAAGAGGAAGCGGAAAAAATGGAGGAGAGGTCGGTGTTGGGCAATTATATAGTGGTGTGAATTAACAGACTGACTGAAGAAGAGCAGAGATGAAGTTAAGAAGTGAGATAAGGTGTGAATCACTTCAACACAGAGCAAATCTCTTCTACTCACTTTTTAATGAAGGCCAGATTTACATAATGTCAACAAATCCTCCCACCTGAGCTGTGGGTCTCGATCGCTCCTCCAGAGTTGCCATTATCTTCTCTGACTGATCCTTTGCTTTGCTGGTCTGTCAGTTCAGGTAGACCAGATAAGTTCTGGTTGGTTTTGCAGATGTTAAACTATCTCCATTTTTAAATGATGTATTGAACGGCAGTCAGATACTGAAATGTTGTCTCATAACCTAACTGCTCTCTACAACTTCCTCTCTGTTCCTTGGTCTTAGAGTTGGCGATGTAACTTTTATAAAGAAAAAACAACATTTTTACATATTTGTTAAAACTGTCATCATGTCATGACCGTGTAGTACTCGGGGAAGAACTCGATATTTTCACAGATTTTCTAATCTGTGAAAATATCGAGTTCTTCCCCGAGTGTTCCCAACTAGAAACAACCAATCAGAGCCAGGACTTCAAGCTGTCAATCATTCTAGTGTACACTCTGCTCACAGCCTCCTCCTTTGTTCACTGCTATGCTAAAGCTATAGAGCATGTTGTGAACACCTAGTTAACATGGCCACTGATGACGGCGGATAAACGTTTTTTTATTGTAACGGTAAATTGTTTTTCCACTTTTACCACATTGAGCAGCGGGTACACAAGGTTGATTGACAGAGGTAAGACCTTCCTCCTGGCTATGATTGGTTGTTTTCCACTGTGAGCGGAGGAGGAGATTGATCTTTTCACAGATTATCTGTTTCATATCACATCCTCATCATGACATTGTGACAGTTTTATGTTTTTTACAAATATGTTAAAAACTTACTTTTGTAAAAGTTACATGCCCCAGGTTTAATGATGCTGTTTGGTCATTAATGTTCAGCAGCAAACCTCTGAGGTCTTTCAAACACAGCTGGATTTTTACTGAGACTCCAGAATTTCCTCCTTCATGGTGGCAGCATGTTGGAGCAGCTCTGTTATGTTAGATCTGATTTGTTTTAGTAGATTTGTGTTCATAGTGGATTTTTTTTTCTGACGATTATTCCCTCTGGTTTTGGACGCTGTGTAGCTGGAAGGATTCTTGCTCTTACCTTTTTACATTTGGACAGTTGGTATGGTGAGCAACCCTGGTGACAAGGTATTTATGATTATTATTTTATTTTGTTTTTTTACAGTTGGGAGCAGAAGATTAGCATCTTAAAAGCTCAAATAATACCTGGGCTAACAGTAGCAGGACCGAAGAGCAGCGAAAGAACGAGGATGTTCAAATCATCTTTTTGCAAAAGCAAATGAGGTGGATTAGTAGTTTTTGCCAATGACTGATGGTGTCATTAAGAACATGTTACTGTGAAATATTGTCCCTGCTACCCTGATATTGAGTGTTTCATGACGGTTTTCAGGCTTCAGTCAGAGGCTTCTTCAGATTTGTTGCAAAACTGATTGCATCCTTCCTGCCTACACATCACCAACCTTAGCAACTCTTTGAAGATACTTGGATGATATGAGTCACCTCAACATTAAATTTCCCTCTGGGATAAATAAAGTAGTTTTGAATTCACTTGAGTTAAATTATACATCAATACAATCTATTTACTAATTAGAGGAATCAGAGTAAAGGTGGATGAATTGCTCCCAGATTTGTTAAAAGTTTGTAAAAATCATGTTTGGTTTGTTCCACCAAACATTTATGGTTAATTTAGTGTTGGTCACACAAAACCCAAATTTTTGTGTAAACATGAAGTTGTGGTGTAAGTTGTGGTTTGAATAGTTTTAAGGCTTTGTAGATATCCTGAGTACTTAAGGTAACTCATCATAAATGCATCTGATTTTGCAACAGCTGCCACATTTAAAAAGAATCAATATTTTTGTGCGGGTAACAAGAATCATGGTGCGCTGTCTGTCGGTAAGCTGGCAGCCGGCTGGATGGAACATGTTCATCTTTGAAGAATGAGACACTTTATGAGTGAACAGAGGTTTATAAGGGATAGACAGATATTGGAAATGTCAGAGATGGAATGGAGTGTTTTGTCTTTGCCTTGCTATTTCACATGGTCTGCAGAGCCTACTGGAGACGCTGGCGTGTGAAGGGGTGTGTGTGTGTGTGTGTGTGTGTATGTGTATGTTATTTCTGGCTTATGACTGTGTTAGGGTTTTAGAGGCCTGCGAGACTCTGAATCTTACATGCCCACTGGTGTTTCTCAGAAGGTGGTGGGCCTAATTGGCTGAATCCGAGTCTGTGCATGTGTGGGCGCGCACGCTGACACAGTCCACTGTGTCTGTGTGTGCAAGGCGGCTCAGCTATACGTGTAGCGAACGTTAAATTCTGTATGTGCACGGGAAGCTTTTTGTGTGTTTTTTATAATCTGTTTGTATATTTTTCTGCGTCTGACCTTTTCTTGACTTAAGCGTTGAGACTCACATTCAGACGTAGCTTTTCCTTTTGTGTCCTCTGTACTTGACGGAATTGTGCTAACCTTTTCTGGAGTCATTTGCTGCTTTTTTGATTCTGTTTGTGGCTTAAGCGGCTTGCATGATGCCCAATACATGGACCATATGTACCATTACTCTCTAGCAATTACACTTTACTCTGCGTGGATCCACTTAAGATAAGTGCTTTCAAAAGGCGAAAGGAGGAAAAGCAACCATTGTCAGCAACACTAGAAAAACTTTAATATCTCTGCAGTTGTCGGAGACGGTTCAGTGCTCTGATCTGATTTAAAGTTTGTCTGTATTTATTGCAGATGTTTTATTGAGATTATGGTGAAGCTTTAATTATCATAGCACAGACAATATGTATAAAAGTTTGCATTTGCAGAAGCAAGTTTGGATTAAAATAATACATTCCAGGGTTGTGCAAATAAACAATGCAAGATAAAGTGCTTAAAATGCATGCACAGGGTCGAGCTGTTTGCCTGTAGTGATGGGGCTTGTGTTTGCTCTGATGATAGGCCTGACCTGACAACACATGCTCTCGAACACACACACACACACACCCACATACAGCTGGTTTACAAACTAATGGATGCATTAAGAATATGTGTCTCTGCTCGCTGTTTATTACTATTTCTGGTTTAATGATGCTCAGACGAACTGGTGGCTGCTCAAATTGACCGCTCTCTCAGACGGACTCGGCCACATGTTTCTCCTAGCTCATGCACATACACAAACATGCTCTATCCTTGGATCTCACAAGCTTTTTTGTTCAACACAAACTCAAAAATTACCCTTGACCTGCAGCACTCTGAGCCTGCACGTGCTTCATCCGATGACAAAGGGATGTCACACGTGTTTATGTGCATCTTTTAGCACATATTGACCACACGGGCAACGACAAGCACAAATTCAAGCCGTCTCCTCTGAGAGATCTGCAAAAAAAAAAAGCTTTTGAGTTGGAAACCTTGTATGCTTGTGTGTTTGCTTATTCTCAATCAATATTTAATAGGAAAAAGGTGTGAAGATATTTTACTGTTTTAAATTACTTGAACAGATAGAAAATACTTAAGGTGTTCAGATGTTTAAGTGGTAAAATAATGTTTATGTTCACATGAACATAAACTTTTGAGTACTTTATTGGGATTTTTGTTCTTGGTTGACCAACACAAAGAAGCACATTTATGTGAAGTGGAATAAAATAAGTTGCCTGGTTTTCAATAATTTATGTAGTGTAACATTTATTCGACTCAATTTTTGCTCTTTCACCCCTAAATAAAACCCAGTGCAACCGTCTCAGTATAAATCCAGCTGCTCTGTGAAGGCCTCAGAGGTTTGCTGGAGCACATTAATTAACAAACAGCATCATGAAAACCAAGGAAGAGAGCAGAAGGTCAGGGAGAAAGATATGGATAAATTCAATGCAAGGTTAAGTTATAAAACACTATCTCAAGCCTTGCAGACCCCACAGAGAAATGTTCAGTCCATCATCTACCAAGACATGGCTAGTCATGAACTGATAGGCTTGGCAACAACAGCATTAATTAAAAAATCTGCCAAGAAGTTACTCTGGATGAGCTGCAGAGAGCAACAGCTCAGGTGACTAAAACTAAACTAAGATCCCATGTTAATTTCCTTCATCTGTCTACCGACAGCCCTAGAGGTGACATGGCAAACAAGATCACATTTCTGAATACTTGAAGGGGGCAGCATCATGCTGTGATGACTCTTTTATTCACAAGAAACATTTAAACTTTTAAAAACGAAGGGAAGATCAGTGGCAGCATCACCTGCTGCAAGGTGATGGCTCACCTTGCAGCAGGGCATTAAACTTACTGACCAGAACTACAATGTATTAAATTAAAAGATATTCATCATGTGTTAGAAATATCCATCAGAGGTTGGTATTTATTGTGATAAATGTCATCATGATAAGATTTTTGTCTTTTGTATCATGATAAATTCAAATTGGTTTAAAAAGAAACTGTCCATACTGTCAGGACTGTTATTTTCACCATTTATCTCCAGTGTTTGATGAATGAGACTATCGATAAATACCAATAAATTTGAATATATAATTAAATACGACTACTGTGTGCAGTTTAGTAATAAAAATGACACTTCCTTATGTGACTGGTGTCCTAAAGTAGCACATAACAAATAGGAATTTTTTTCAAGAGCAATATTTGTGTTTGTGGGCCTATGAATGTCATGCAGTCACCCATACAGGTGCCTAAAAAGAAGTAATAAATAATTATTTTACATCGTCCTTTTCGCCCAGTCATGGTTCATCCCTCTTATTTGTGACAAGAGTTAAAGTATCTTCCCATTTCCCAGTTATGCGCCACTCTGTGATGGTTTTCAATCCCAATGAAATACTACATCCAAGTTTATTGATACAATATGCTAATATACAGAAAAGTTCAAACTTTTGGCTGGACTGTATCAATTCAACTCTTTGTCCAGTTATTAATTGAATGAAAGGCAGAACAAAATTGTGAGGAATGCTTTATCACACCTTCAAATAGTTACTTAGACAAACTCAAACTCAGAGAGTACTAGAGTAGCTGTAAATCCTGTTTGCATGTAACCTCTCTCTATCAGGTTGATGGTGGGTTTAGGATTTTAAAAATTGTGTTGGTCAACGCCTTTATTTTAGTAGTTTTGCACCAGAATAATTCAAATATTTTTCCTGCCCTTTGCACTGGGGATGGATATGATTAATTTTTGTTTTTGTAAATGTTTTCTTCCACATTTTGGAAATAAGATCGACTCCTCTCCCAGTTGTTTCATCCTAACAAAGTAACTGAAAAAAATTAATATGTGAAGTAGATAAAACACAAAAAATATTGTAATGTAAAGAATTTAAACCAAAAAATTTTTTCGATAATTTTTTTTGCTTTGTTGGTCAGCTGAGTTTCAGTTCTATTTCTCACATCTCTGTGTGTTTGTTCGTTGGTTTTCTTCCCAAAATGTGTCTATAAAATTAGAGCAGATTTGGCCGAACCCGGTGATGAATTTCACTGTCAGAGACAAATTCGAAATAAATCTCTCGCCATGCACTTCCAGCATGTGTCGCACTCTGATAATTTCCACAATATCCTCTGCAACCCCCCTTGGGGGCAGATTTTTTCCCCTCCTCTCTCCTCCTGTTATTTCTCCCTCCATCCTCTCCTGTTTGTTTCTGTCCCTGTAAAACGCTGGTTGCTTTACTGAAATACTGCAATGTGCTTTATCTGCCCTCCTTCTCCTCCCTTTTTGCCCCCCTCCACCACCCACCTCCTACACCTTTAGTTGTTGTTGTTAAAGGAGCTGCTGCTGCTGGTCGTGGTGGTGGAGGTGGAGGTGGAGGTGGAGGTGGTAGATGGGGTGAGGAGGAGGTAAAGGGTGAGACAGAGAGGGGAGGGGGCTGGTAGCAAGAAGCAGGCCCAATGACGTGGGTGCGACATGTAACCGTGGTGCAGGAGAGGAAATCAATACATGAAAGGATGAGGAGCACTGGGGTGGATTACCGTCTGGGGCCCTGGCTACAGGCGGAGGGGGGGTGTAGATGAGGCCTGTGGGGTTGTGGAGTAAGAGAGGGGGGCGTGCGGGGTGGATTAAGGAGGGCGAGAGGCCAGATTGTCCTGTCCCCTCTCTCCGACATCGCCTCCCCTTGACCAAGTGCTGTTTGAATCTTGACCCTTCTTCCCTTCCTGCTTCCTGTAGAAACTCCCTCGGTTCCTAAACGCCGCTCGGCGCCGCCAGGTGAGCCTCCCGCTCTTCATGGACTCTCTCACACAGCCAGAGGACTCCATAATGCCAGGTGAAAGCATGGAGCGGCCGCGGCCCGATAACCCTGCACTATCTGTGTGGGGAATAATCGCCTGATATTACCAGTGTAAATTAAAGACTCCCAGAGAGACGGTGTGTTCTCTCCTGTGTGTGGGTGTGTGAGTGTGAGGTCTTCAGCAGGGTGCATCTATAGCACTGCCACAAACCCAGATAATAAATATCTATTATAAATATCATTATTATTGGGCCAATCTCCCCCAATAACAGCGCCTCAGTGAAAGATGGCACGAGGGGCCGAGCTGGATATTGGCAATATATCAGCATTGATTATTGGGGGTGCTGACAGAGAGATGGAGGCAAAGTTAATAAAAACTCATAAAAAAAGACAAGGAATACAGAAAGAACAAGGGCTTTAGCTGGATCAGACGGAGGGAAGAGGGAGTGGACGGTGGAGGTATGCAGGTGGGAGATACGGGCTGCATTTTCTGGCTCTGTATCTGACTCCCAGGTCTTATCTTTCCTGCTGGGTATTTTTTTTAGTGTGTGTGCGACTGTGAACCGGCATTGACATCCTCATGCTTGCATCCACCAACAGACTCGCACAACTGCCGCTCTTTCCGCTTCTGTTTGTGTGTGTGTTTTCTTGGAAATTGATTGGATCTCAGTTGGATCTGAACTCTGCAGTTTGGTGGTGGTGAGGGATCCAAAGCCTGCCGAAAACCTCGCACCAACCCACACACCATCACCCACCGAGATGCTCAAACAACACTTACCTGCCCACATATACACAGACTGAGAAACCAACAAATAAAGCTCATAAAAGCCCATGTATCATATTCATATTATCTTGACAAATCTATACATCATGTCAGAATGTGGTTTTCTGTGAATATTGCATTTTTTCTGCTGGATGTTATTGGTGCAGTTTTGCGGAGAGGATATGAGACGAACATGTTGGACGGTTCTTGAAACGGAACGGGGGGTCCGCTGCGTCCTTCCTAATAGGGGGCCTTGTTAGGTCGCTGACAGAGCCAGAAACGCCACCGTTGGCCCGCTATTGATTCCTGACCAAAGCTGTTATTGATGAGTGAGAATTTAATTCAACCAGCTCGTTTGTCATCGTGACATCACCATTTAACTGTGACCATGACATGGATGCGGACACCCACAACAGAGCAGGGTCGCATGAGAACAAACACACACACGCACACACACCAGTTTTTCTTCAAATTAAACTTAGTTCATTTTCCGTTTTATGTCTTCTGCACCATTTCCCATAAAACTGACGCTAATTATTCAAATCTTGTTGAAAATCGGTCAAATCAATCATTCAGAAATGAATAAAAGGGCGATTACCAAGAGTGCAATAAACAAAATGACTAATGGATGGCTCTGGTTTATGACTAATGTGTAGCCTGAGGATACTTTTGTCTCCTTTTGATTGGATAAATATTTCATGCAGCGTCCTGACCTACAGCATGGATGTGACATTGAAAACATGTGGTGTGTAGAAATTGAACAAATTGCTGTTTGTCGTGATAGAAAACCATGTGATCAAGTACATCTGCAACAAAAATACTTTAAAAAATTTTAAAGTATGACATACTTAAAAAAAAACACAGATAGACGGACGGACGGATAGATAGATAGATAGATGGATTTTTTTATTTTAACAAACTGATTATGGCAATTCTAAACAACCTTTCAAGTATAAAGACAATTATTGATTATTCCAATAACTTGTTTATTCTCAAGATGTATACACTTTAGAAATGTGTATCATGAATATTTTACTTCCAAAGAGTACTGTAGTTTATTTTAAAAATATGATTAATGTAATGCTAAATTTAAATACAGCATTTAAAACAAGCAGCAATCAAAATAACAAACACAATAAAAAATTTAACAAATATATATACATTAAG
The DNA here is from genome assembly GCA_903066815.1 of Brachyrhaphis roseni. NCBI lineage: Eukaryota > Metazoa > Chordata > Actinopteri > Cyprinodontiformes > Poeciliidae > Brachyrhaphis > Brachyrhaphis roseni. Next base: position 68,520 of record CAEFZY010033989.1, read on the forward strand.
TGATGAGATATGTGTATTCTGAATGTTACAGAAAAACTGGAAGAAATTAAGTTTGCTGATTTTAGAGGAAAAGTCTCCTGAATTTATTTGACAAAAGCTTGGATTCTGCAACAAAACTACATGAATTATCTTCAATCTCTGAACTTTGCAGAGAGTATCCACTGTTCAATATTTCATCCATTACTGTATCTCAGAAAAGAATAGAAGCAAAACACCACAAAGAGAAAAAGAGACAATTTTCTATAAGACTGTTTTTTTGTGTGTGAAAGCACCGAATAGAAAACAATGGAGCCCGATATCATGGATTGTAAGGGGAATTGGAGGGTGGTACAGTCAGGACAGTCAGTGAGAGCGGTCCAGTGGGGGTTATTGGCTGTAGCGACCCCTCCTACCCCACCTCAGGGGAGTCCTCCCTGGAAGTCCCAGGGGACTGAAGCTCGCTGCGGGGCCCCCATAGGCAGCAGACGAGAAGCACCGACTGGGCTGAAACTCACGATGTGGGCTTGAGACGGACAGATGGACTCAATGTGAGACTGCAGACGGGTGTCATCACCAGGTATCGCCGCCTTTGTGTTGGGGTTTGTACTTGTCAAACTACACGACGCAGTGGAACATGATGAGGGAGAGCAGCCTTAATTGGGTTAAAAAATTATTCGATTGAAATCCTCGTTTGCCTCAGACTGCTGGTGAGTCAACGACCCCGAAACTCAGCCAGGTGTTTTAAAAAGGTTTTCATGTCGGGGATATTACCTGGTTGGCAGTTTTCCGTGTCAGGTGGAGGAAAAAGAAGAGTTTGGCAAGACGAGTGTGTGGAGGACAAACGGGTGGATGCTGTTAGCGCCATCACCCTCACCCCCCCATTCTCCTCCTCACCTCCTCATCTTCCTCACCCCTTTCCAACACCATCTTATTTTCCCCTCCTTCAATCTCACACACCCTCCCTCCATCCCTCTCTTCCACAGACGCGCACAGCCACACTACATTCTACAAGAAATAATTGCTTTTGTCTGGAAGGAGTGCAGGGAGGAGGGAAAGGGGGCGCGCATGGCTCCCTTTGTGGAGAGAAGGGGGTCTTTGAAGGACAACTAGTCACTTCTCCCTTCCCTCATTTCTTCCTTTCTCCTCTTCTCCTACCTTTTCATTACTCCTCTCTCCCTCCTCTTCTTCACTGGACCTGCGGATGTCATCTGTCATGTGTGAAGCGGAGGGAGAAGGACAATAAAACCGGGTTGTCTTCTGCAGGGGATGAGGCATTTTTCATAATTAAGAGCACACCAGATTAGTGTGCCGCTCACATTTCTGGCAATTAGGCTGTCGGTTGATGACTGAGTGAACGGGGAACATGGCGATGAGAAGCAAATAACTCTCTGCACGCATCCAATCTCAAGTTCAAGCAGGCCTAATCACCTGCAGATACTAAAACATGCAGCTCTGATGATGGAGGCATGGAGGGAGGAGGTGGAGGTAGTGGTGGTGGGGGGGGATTTCTCAGCCCCAACAGGAGCAAGAGCAAGAGCGGGCTCATTCCTATTGATTTGCCCGTATTGACTGTGATGTTTAAAGTATAGATTTTTCTATTTAAAAATCTATATCGACAATAATCTGGTGTGTAAGCGCCCGGCGCTGACTGATGCTGGCCCGTAATTGACAAGCATGTAACACATCGCTGCAGAGGAAGCGAGGACGTAGGGGAGCTATCCAGGGACAAAAGGGGCAGATAGTGATTTTACCTGTAACCTGGGAGCATCGTCAACATTTATTCAAAATACAATCCTGGGGATTTTTCATGCACTTATCAGATTCATGCAGTTCACGCTAAAAAAAATAAATGAAAGGGTTTTTTTCAGCCAAGTTACTCATACCTGAAGTGCTGCTTCCTGTTTAGAACTGTATTAGGAAAACATGACATTTCAATATTATTTCTATATTTTCCAATTGCAACAAGGACTTTCAATTATTTCCCTCCCTTTTCTCAGGATGTGGATCAGTAAAATCCACCTCACAAGGGATCATAAAACAGAAACCAAGTGGTAAAATGTGTTAAAGCCATGATATATTTAATGCACTACACTTGAAATATCATAGCCAACGAAATATTGCATCCAATCGGTCCTTTGTGATTGTGATTTGCACATGCTGTTGTTGCATGGCAATGGTGATCTGATATATTATGCAGTTGTTCCTGTCTTCTAGCATCAACCTGAAAGTCCACTTTGGTCCACTACAGAGGGCTTAATGTGGTCAGGAGCAGAACAGGCCAAGATTGTTTGCAGCTCTAAGCAAAATTTGATTTAGAGCCAGTTTTTTATCACCAACAACAGGAACACAAAAGTCCTGTTTGATTTGTCTCGGAGGTCAGAGCTCAGATCTGGGAATAACGTAGCACATGAGAAGAACCGGTTCTAGCTCTGGAGCAGAAACAGTTGGGTCTCCTAATTGTTGTGGTGCCAACTTGACAAAATGCTTTTTCTTCATTTTATGCATTTAGAAACTAAAGTGCTAATAAATAGTTTACTGAGGCAACAGGCACTAGTTATTATGCTTGAAAAATCTGACTTCCAAGTACAAACAGAATGAAACATAATATTTAAAGTAAATTCTCTTTTTCTTCTTCCCCCCTTCAGTCCAACAACTATAATAACTGTGTCACACAAAATACTGGGTCAGTTTATTCCTCTGCTGACTTGTAGTCCACTTCATAACTACACATTGCCATTTATTTCTTTCCCATTTCTTTAAAGTATAATAAATGTATATTTTATACCAACGTGGTCCACCTACACCTTCATGTGCTAGTATGTTTTACTGTGAATTAAGTATTTTTTTATGAATTATAGAAATGCAAAACATTTAATTGCATTCCCCCAAAAAGATTTGATTACAGAACAACCAACACCACAACAATAAGAAAAGAAAATAGAACATTTTAATGCAGAATTAAATAGTTTGTAAAGGAAGACATTTACATTACTTTTGGTTACAAGTTCACAAAGAAAATAGTTATTTATTCATTGAATAAAGCAGCAACTATATGAAATGTGACAGAAAATAGCGAAAATAATCAAGCTGGCATAATTAAATTAATGCTATAATTTATCTCAGTATAACTCCAACTATTTTTCTGTTTTAGGTAAAAAAATTATTCAAATTATGATCAATTTAAATTCTTTAAAATTTGATGTCCAAAAACCTTTAAGGTAAAAATGACTGAAGTATATACAGTCTGTTTAAATGGTGAACCAGTGTTGCCTTAGCAGTGAAGTTTTCTTATGCTTTGTGAAACAGAGCAGATGCTATTTGAAGGCAATCTTCAAGCTCACAAAGTGATACTTTATTAACCGCTGATGTTTGTCTATTCGTTACTCCATTTATCATCTATTACATTTAGTCATTTTCTTCTTCCATTTACTGCAAGTAAACAAACCGTTTCACACCCATTTAATTGAACTATTGAACTATTGCCTCAAACCACCACACAGCCATGGTGACGTCTCTATACCACTAATGCCTGTTGATGCATATGGAATACGAACAAGCATCATATTTACACACATTTAGCTCATTTGAATGCTAAATATATATAGTGAAATTCATTACATGTGCTATATGATGATTAGCTATCGCCACTATGTTTTAAAGTTAAAACTCATTTAATTTTGTATGTAATTGTACATAAATTCAGGAAATAAGTTTATTTTCCTATAGTTAACTTTCATATGTTATGGTGATAAATAGTCATTAAGATGCTGAAATTAAATCTTTGCATGAGAAGTCTCATCTGGCTTTGTATTACACTATATTTACATATTTTTTTGTTCTGATTTCATCTTTTTATAAAATTTTGTCTACAAAGCAGCCTTACTGGATACAGAACCCTTGTGACCTCTGACCTTTCTGGTCAAAATTCTGACTTCAGGTGGCATTTGTTCCGTTTTCTATTGGAAACTAGAGAAAATTTGTCTGCGAAGTATAAATAGAGCTCATTATAAAATCCCTTAAAATAGCCCAAATCTTTATTCCATGTACTGCATTTAACCTCCATAGATTCATGTTTTACTAGTAGTGCAACAATAAATTATCTGTATGAGATAATCTGGTTAGCTGGACCCTCATGGTAACTCAGCTCTCGGTCACTTCATTTCTTTTTCATACAAAATCTGCAGACATAAATAATCATAAACATACTCAGTAATTTAATTATGACTTTATTTTCTGAAAACCTTTAAAAAACACTTTATTTTGGTTGTGACTCATCAAATATGACCCGAGATCAAAATAAAAATAAATGAGTGATTTCGTATTTCTTTCCCTACAGAGTTTAAGTAGAAAATAGAAAATAATTTTACATGTTTACCCCTCAACCGATATAAATGATACATTTATAGAATAAAATGCAATGCAGCTCTGCACAAAGCACGCAAGCTAATCTTGCTATTCTCAGCAGCAACCAGGGGGTTTCAACTCAACCCATAGGCACGCAGCTCCCCATTGACCACTCATGAATCAAGCAATAGAAAACCTCTTCATAGTCCAGTTGACAAATATCTTCTATATTTCTATCTGGTGCTCTTTCAATGCGTCCCTGGGCAACCTGGTACCTGCTTGCACCTCTATCAGAAGTCACTATGCTGATTGGGGTGGGGCAGCTTAATTCGCTTATTCCTTGGGCCGGCTCTGGACAGGAGAGCGTGATAACTTTATTATGAGCAAGCCTTGCATCCTGACGGATATCGACTGTATACGCGCCTCTTATGGGGACTTTTGTCCCTTCTCGAGGAGTCCAAACAGTAATGCACTGATCAACGCTGGCATCATTATAGTCGGTATTATTAAGAGGAGATGGTGTTGGTGGAGGGGGGGGGGGGTGATGGTGGCGGTGCAAAAAAAAATCAATACAGGATACCTTTTGCAGCGGTAGTGAAAACGAGAGAGAGGTGGGAAAGGAGGGGCGGTGGTGAGGTGCTTAGGCGGGTGTAGGAGGCAGGAGGAGGGAGGGATTGAAGGAGGGAGGAGGGGAGGTGCGGAGGTTGGGGGTGGTGATGTGTGAGTAGTAGCGGCTCCTCTCTCGCCTCAATGTTGCGGCCAGCCTGGTGGCAGATCGCTACAATCCTGGAGGGGAGCCGGGTCGAGTGAGCTATCTGGGGGTTCCCAAATTATAACGGGAGGGGGACAAAAAGAGACAGACAAAAATCAAAAAAGAGAGAAAGAAAGACAAAAAACAAACAAAAAAAACAACAAAAAAACAAAAACAAAGACACACAGGCGGATGGACGGAGATATAGGCAAGTGTTCCGATAAGACGCGGCACCATGGTCGTATTCTAGAATAGCAACGCCGTCTTGTGTTTTTATCTATTTTTTTGTTTCTTTTCTGTTCGTGGGGATTTCCGTTTTTAGTATTTATTTATTTAGATGTTTATTTATTTATCTATCGATTGATTGCGTTTTAATTACTGCCTTGTGACAGAGAGCGAAGGAGGAGGAGCGTCAGTGCCATGCGCGCTCGCTGCTGTGTTCTCTGACTCTTGTTTGTTTGTACCCCCTTTTATTTACCATTTGTTTATACCTATTTATTATTAGATTTAGAAGAAAAAAACCCCGCTTAAACCGAGCTGTGTTGAATGCGCGATCCGGCGCGTTTGCGCGTATTGTATGAATGTAGACGACTAAGGAGCAGCTAAAGACCAAATATATATACAACAGCCCCACAAAATGCATACATCTTAACAACTCTGCGTGTCTTTTCTTGTCCTGTCTTTGTATTGTCTCCGATGGTGTTGTTCTAAGCTGCAAAAGCGAATACCAAAGCGGCGACGCCACAGGAATAGGCTCAGCGACTGTTCTCATGCCTTCTTCACACCTACAGGAACTGCTGAGGAGTGAGAGGGTAAAATAAGCTCCGGGGGCCTCTATGTTTACTCAAGGAGAAAGCTTTAACAGAGCAAAGGTAGTAGAAGAAAGGCGCAGGTGCATCAGCTTTTATTCTAAGCTTTAATTCTAAGGGAACTTTTCACGTAGCTGCAGAAGTCGAGCTCCCCTCTTCCCCGTCTGCGTGTTAGTTACTCAAGGGACCATCCTACGTCTATATAAATATATATCTATATATATAAATGCTCTATGCACATTTAGGCTAAACCAAAACTCTAATGCATCACACGTGTACATAAAAAAGTGCGCAGCCGAGGCTACATGTGCACACATCTAACCGCGAATGTTGTGAGCTCTACAAACCAAATATTCCCCCAAAGCTGTCTGCTAGAGAAGAGCCAGAAGCATCAGAGGAGGACAGAGCTTGTCACCCAGCTTGTGTCAGATTATTTGCATCCAAACGAGAAGCAGGAGGAAGAAGAAGATCATGTTTGTTCCCTTGCCGGTGCCGTTCGTCTTTCAGAGAACTGCCCCTGACCTCAGCGCCTGGCGTCTCAAGTCCCCTCTGGCTCTCCGCTCCAACTCCGGTAAGACATTTTTTTTTTTAATTTGTATTTATTTTTACTGTATTGTTTTATCTTCCCTCCTTATCCTCCTTGTGCTACACCTCCTCCATGTCGGCCAGCCTTGCAGACCCGCCCCGATGCGCTTGCAGAGCTGGAAGAGCTGTCGGCGCACACACACCCACTTTACACACTCACTTCCCCCGGTCTCCTCTTTTTTTTCTAACCAGATTCCTGTGCACCTTTTGTTTGAATCGGAATTAATGTATCCGTGCATTAAGATAAAAAAATATATATACAGATATATATCCTCGTATTCGCTGTCCAGTCCGATGCGCCTTTACTCCGTCCACCCCCTGCGTGTGATGTTTTATTTCCTCTCCGCCTCTGTGCTCCTTTCTCCGGGTATTTCGCTCTCCAGTCTCCGCTCCCCGTCCTTCCCCTCTCCTCCGCTGCCTGCGCCTGAGCCTCAGCCTCCGACTCTCCCCAACTAGACTCTCGGCAGGCAGGGAATATTCATGCCAACTTATCGATCCTGCGGAGATCGATTCCGGGGCCGGTGGAAGAAGTGAGAGGGGGAGACAGAAGGAGAGAGCAAGGTGTACGGAGAAGTGAAACCATGCTGAAGGAGAAGAGAATTACACCGTTTTATTCCTTTATTTATATTTTTTAAATAGTATGCATGAGCGTCATTCAAAAACATAATATGTAGGGGAACCACAGACTTGTATTTATTATTGTTTATTGAGGCGCATGAATGCTACCATCTTGGCAAAAATCTCCACTTGTAGTGACTGACTGCGTCTCTTTCAGTCCCATGGCTTGGCCACTGCGCGGTTGGGAGAGGAGGGAGTGTGGAGTCAGGGAGGAAGAGGAGAGGAGAGGAAGATGAGGGGGGGGGGGATAAAGCAGTGGCGCTGTCTGTGGTTTATCTGCGCTCATGTGGAAGAACAGGGACGCATGTTGGGAGCGTCCAGACCGGCCCCAGTGTATCAGTGCTACTGTCAGGACTCTGAGCGCAGTCCAGCCTGGTCTGATTTCTAGGCATGCAACAGCTTCCTCTTTCTGTCTCGCTTGTGGACGAATAAAACGCAAAATAGTTCAGCAAAGTGTTGTAATAGTAGATCTCCATAGCTTGTGAAGGTGGCCTGAGGTATAAGCAAACTTTGAACCTGCATAGTTGCACAAATGCGCAAGTTTTATGCAGTTGCATAAAACTTAAATTATACCATCAAAAGTTTTATTTAATTAAGTAATTTATTTTAAAAGTGAAGCTAAAGTTACAAAACCTGACTACACAGTGTGTTATATTCATTTCGATGATTTTGGTTTACAGAAAATGGCGCCTCTCCACAAGGAGAGTACTCCACAAAACGCTGCTGCTGCTAAAAAAAAAAAGAAAGCTAAATGTTCACAGAGCGCTGTATCCTAGCATGTTCATGGAAAGTTAAGTGTAAGGAAAAAGGCATTGTAGAAAAAGATGGACAATTAATTTGTGATTGCCATTAGTTGTAAGATGTAACCATCTAAACAGCAATAAAAAAACAGGAAATATATTCCTGTGTGTCATCAATCTCGAACTTCACTTTTTGAAAACTCTTTAATGATATTTGAAATTATTAAGCTGTATTTTGCCTTTTTGCACTGACTTAAATTAGCTTGCAAAGGGACAGTTCAACATTTTGGAATTGAGGTTCTGCTAAAAGAGTATTATTTTACCTTCAATGTGCTATTCCACACTTTCATTAAGTATATTGTAGGGGACCACATATGTGTTGTTATGTGCATCCTTGCTGCAGGTAGTAATCCAGTGTTATTTGTAATTGTTTTAGACATGAATGATAACAATTCTTTCCATTTCATGCATTCAAACACTAAATCACCTTTTTCACAAATAGAGGTGTTACAGTACATACAGTAAATATAAATTATATATTAAATAGATGCAACTTTCAGGATATTTTCATGCATGGCAGCCATCTTGGATGCTGAATGTGGGGCTTCTTGGCAACTTCCAGCTTCACTAGTTACAATTCTGGTTAAAGGGGGAAGTTCTTGTTTTGTTTTGTACTGGGAACCCAAAAAATTAAAATTTCTGCTTTATAGAGCTGATGCCCCATAAATCCAGACTACTTGGACCCAGAGGTTGAAGAGGAAGATTTTTTTTCTCAGCTAATGTGGGAAAAAAGTAATGAACTATCTCTTTAATGGCACAGCCAAAACAAGCCGTCCCAAATTCCTAGTATCGCTTTTAGAAATCTGTTTTGACTCATTTGATTTTGGAGACAGCCAGTTTCACCTCTCACTGCAACTGCAACCAAGACAAAGGACAAGTGATGGAGATAAAGAGAGAAAAACAGCGTGCAGGGACGAGAATGACCTGTTACCTGCCATTTCTCCAGAGACGTACACAAAGAGGAGAAGGGACAGATGTTGGAAGGAGGGTGAGGCAAAGGGACCCGCGGGGAGGAGTTTTTGCGCTCCAAGTGTTGAAAAATGGCAAATGTCAGAATGAGATACAAAAAAAAAAGGTGGAAGGAGAGAGAGAGAAAGGAGAGAATCACGTGAACGTGAGTCAGATGACAGGGTGAAAAACGAGGAAGGTGAGGAAAACTCAGTTTGAGCTGGAGAGGTGAGGATAAACCACAGATGAGCCATTATGTTGCAGCGTCTCGGGCCGTGGCCTTGCATCGGAATAAGAAGACAAACGGATGGGGAAGTTTGCGCAGGCAGCTGGGCTCCTTGGACGAGGGGGATGACTTTGATTCACAATGCTATGCTGATTTTATTCTGTTTAGATAAAGCAGAACGGCGCAATGTCCCTCTTGAAAAATGCAGGGTTTGTTGCTGCAAGGGTGCTTGCTGGGTCGATTCACAAACCCCGGAGTGAAACGAGACTGGGAACACGAGGAAACAAGATGGAAGCAAGGATGATTGGCAACAAATTAATACTGAAACCAACTAAACAGTAAATTAGCTGACATTTTAAAGATGTTTAACATTTGAGCTTTAATGCTTCATAGCTTTCGCTCTGTAAACGTATTTTTGCCACCAACTTTCTCATATCTTGTCATGTTACTACCACAGACTTTAATGTGTTTGGCCGAAAACAATTTGTAGAAAAGTGGAAGGAAAAAGAGATATATGTGATTTTTACTAATAAAAAAATTACAAAAGTGTGTCAAGGATATGGATTCAGCCGCTTTTACTCTGGTACCCCCTAAAGAAGTGAAACCTGCTGGCTTCAGAAGTCAACTTGTTGGTAAACAGAGTTAAAGTGTGTGTAATTTAATCTCAATAGGAATCCAGCCGTTCTGTAAAGGTTCCAGATGTGGAAAATTGATGTTTGCAGACACTCTGTGAGCTCTTTGCAAAGAGAAAGAGTTTTAAAAAGCTTCAGTTCAAGCAGGTAGCAACAAACTCCAAAGCTGTTACTGCATCAAAAGGGGGTTTGACAAAGTGTTGATTCAAAATGGCTAAATAAGAATGCAGGCCACACATATTTGATTTTTATTCATAAAACATAACTGTGCTTCACTTTCCTTCCACTGCAAAACGATGCTCTACTTTGTGTTTGTCTCTCCACATCAAATCTCAGTGAAATACATTAAAGTTTGTTATTGTGACGTCACAAAGTGTGAAAAAGTTCAGGAGGATGGGAACGCTTTTGCAAGGCCTACAGATTTCCCATGTAGTCAATGGGCTTTTGACTTGAGCTCTTGGTTAACTTGTCTCTTTGACTGGTGGCAGCTACTTGACTCCTTTGCGTCAGAGCTTTGTGCGGGGTCAGAGGTCACAGCGGCAGTGTTAGACTCAGCCCCACCTGACCCTGCTCTGCCCCCCTGTGTGTTCATTCTCTTTTATGTTACAACAGGCCTCGAGCACTCATGCACAACCCCTGTGGGGGCTCTCACACACACACCCACACACACATGGTCATGAAACAGACAAGCCGTCACATACAGTAGCATAAAACAAGCGTGTTAGACCCTTTTCCACCTGGATGGCGAGCTGCTGTAACCCATCCAGGTTTTGTTCTATTTTTAATGGCACCGTGTCTGTGAAAGGTACAGGTCAGTGGCATCGCTGTGTGAACTACCTGTGTGTAAGTAGTAAAGTGGTTTGTAGAGCCATCAGCATTAACCGGCGTATGAAAGTTTAATGGGACATAGAGGAGAAACCGGTGAGTTTCCCGCACAGTGCTGGGCTTGCTGGGATATGATATGATGGGGCCAAAAACTGCCTTTTTCCTCACACACTCATAGATTCAGTTCATCTTCACTATGCACTCTCTGTCACACACCATTAGCCACTGTTTCCTACAAGACCGACTCTCTTTCACGCATGCAAGCGCTTACACTTACAAATGGGTTTCAAATTTCAGATTTAAGATGCTGTTTTTTCTTTTTTTGCTATATTTCTTTTCCTGCTTTTATCATTTAGTGACATTTAGAGACGTGTTTGCTGTGCAGCTCCTCCAAGGTTTTCATTCGTATGACGAATTAAAAATGTGACCTGAATCCAGTATAGATCAGGATTTTCCTGAGTGATACAAATTTTCGTTTTATTTTTTAGTTAGTTTTTGTTTTATTCAGTTTTTTTTCCTGAAAGCCATAAATGTTAATATGAAATCAACACATTTCCATTTACACTCATCACATTTTTGCTGTAGAAATCTGAGCTCCACATTTCGTTATGCAGAAATTTGCCTCAGAGTCTTTTAATATTTTGAAATTCTTTTGAGCCATATTTCTCTAGGCTTTCCAAAGCCAAACTCTGGCTCCTTTGGGACCTTGCATCCAAACTCAGGTCATATTTCTACTCATATAAGATGATTTTTCCATAATTAAAGAGAGGCTACAGTCAGGCTTTTACACACTGATACTGATTTCTGCTTGATTTGGGCTTTCTCTGTTTTTTTTAAGGGCAATAACATATAAAAGAGACAAAATGACCAAAATTGCAAATAAATGCCCCCTTTTTGTATCAAAACTGAAAAAGTGCCTTTTTTAATGATTGGCTCTCTTCCCCATTTTTCCACCAATCAGAGCTAATCAGTGAAAACTGATGAATTCCAATCTCTGGTTGGTTGATTGGTGCATCTCATTCTTCAACACTTCAACTCCTTCTTTTGCTCATGTTTTTTGTTCCTTCATTTGTTTACTTGGAACATGATGTAAGGTCATGCATGCATCTACTTTGTGTGTGTGTTTAATGAAGAGGGAATAAATGTGCACAAGTATGAACACGTGTGCACCCCGGTGTGTGCAGGTATAGATTGGCTTGTGGAGGGGGAGCGTGCAAGTCGCAGTGTTAACATGATTGCAAATGACAAAATGTCAACCTGGGTTTGTTAGCAACATAATGGGGAATCAATAGACACGAGAAAGATGTCAATACTACATGCTTTATTGCATTAAGCTACCTCTCTCCTCTTCTGTGGCTCTCTCCCTCCCTCTCCTCTTCTTTTCACATTTCTTCCCCACTCTCTGCTCTCTGTCACAACCCGAATCCCTCTCACTCCCTCCGCTCCGCTCCGCTCTCCCTGTGGTAGTAGAATTAGATTGCAGTTTATGAGGCAGCCGCGGAGTCCTGAATGTAGCACACTTATGTCAGGATGCTTCAGCAGCTAATGGGCTATCAGTTGGTCTATATTAGTTTGACAATGTGACAAGACCCAAAGAACGCCGGAGGCGGGGTGGTTTATGTTTAGCTGATGTGGAATGACTTAGCCATGGAAGTCAAGATTGGATTTAATTTTAAAATCGGCGTATGGCAATACGAGCATGTAATCATACCCGCTCTAATTACAGCGACTTCATGCTCCTAAAATACTCACTGGGAGTTAAACCTGTTATGTGGTTCTGGATTAATCCACACAGATTCAGTCTGAGACTGTATATAATGACACCATTAGTAAAGATGTCTTATTTGTGTTGGAGCACAGTTAATCCTATTAACTGTTCACCTCTTATTGGATTTGCACAGGTGTGCACATACAGCAGTAGGGCAGTAAATACATATGTACACAATTCTGGGTAATTGTGTGTTTGCTGGTTGACACTAATATAGTATTAATGCTCATTAGCAGCATTAGTAGTATTGAATTTCCTTTAAGAGCCACAGGAATCAAGATGCATACATATAAGGGCATCTTAATATGCATTTTTGTCATGTTACAACTATAAACTTCAGTTTATTTTATCAAAATTTTGTGTTCCAAATCAATACAAAGTAAATGTAAAGAAAATGATCAGTCTTAAGTTATACATTTTCTTAAAAGGTTTTTGTGGCTCTTATTTGCAGTATTCAGAAAGTAAATTGGCAGAGAAAGAAGAGAGTAAATGCATAAAAAGTCCCAAAGTTTGGAATCAAACTCTGGATTGCTGCTTCAAAGTTCAATATGAGGGTCTCACTCTACCTCTACACAACACAGTGGTGGCAGCATGATGATGTGGTAATGACTTTTTCAGCCTGAACAGGAAAGCTGGTAATAGTTGATGGGAAGATGATACAGACTAATCCTGGAAGAAAACCTGTCAGAGGCAGTGAAAGACTTGATAGGTGGAGGTTCTCCGTTCTACAGGACAACAACACTAAACATACAGCCAGAGCTACATCAGTTTAAAGGATATTCATGTTTCGCATCCTTGGTCCCCCAACACATCATATACTACTTTGTGCTGGTCTATAAACTCCCAATTAAACCCATCAAATTTTGCGATCGTAACACGATAAAAGGTGAAAAAGTTCAAGTGATGTGCAAAGTGACCTTTACAGCCATGCTTTAAATGTCCATACCTCCACAAAGACACTTTGAAGCACACGCAGCTGGACGTCATTAAAAAAATATCACCGACCTCCATGAGTTGCATCTACAGCCTTATTAGCTCTGAATTTGTTTACTGAATCGCTGCAGATGCATTTAGTGGTGTTGGTCGGTGTGTGTCTGGTGAAATAAAGCCCAACGTTAGCCCCAACCAGGAGCTGGATGAGCAGGCCACTTAATCACACCCCGAGACCTTAATCAGCTGAAGAACACACACATACACACCCCGATGGAAGAAGAGTGTGTGGTATGTGGTGAGGTGTGTGCAGTGCAGTTAATCAACACATCAGCAGGACTAAACACATACAAACCTCCTGACTCCATTCTAGATATTGATTTATACTCCCTTCTCTGGTTCTTGCTCCCATTCCTCCTCTCTCTCTCTTCCTCTTCCTCTCTCTCTCATTCTGTCTCTATCTCTCTCTCTTTCTCACTCTTTCTCTCAGACCGTCTCTCTCCGGCTGCGTTTGGATGCTTGGTCTGAGGTAGAAGCTCTGTTATCAGGGATTGAGTGGACATCTCAACAGGCTACCAATCACAAACCTCAAACTATCAGGAAGTCACAGTATGACTCGGATCAGGCTGTTTCTAATACTTTATTAACTTATTAAAGATATTATTTCCACACAGTTTACTCCTAATGTCCTCCCTGGGAGGTTGAGGCCAAATTTCATGCATAATATGAAATTTCAGTTTCATAATGTGGAACTGAAATTATTCAAAATAGAGCAGCTTGCATTGTGTTTTGTTGTCATTAATGTACAAGTGTTAGAAGACTGTGTGATATGTTGGGTAGATTAAACTACTCACTACTCGCGCTGAACACTTGTGATTTCATTTCAAAATGTATCATTTAGCCAAAATACAAATTTTCGCTTTATTAGGCATGCTATTAAACAGAAATGCATTTTTCCAAAAGTTAGAACTAATGTACAGTTCTGCTCTGTGTTATGAACGCCAGCATATGTTATATTTAATGATAGTAAAAAAAATTAAAGGACAAATATTTTAGTGTTCTGCAGACAATGTAAGTTCCTAGTTGTGAGTTGGATATATTGCACATTTAAATATGTATTTAATCTATATTGTGCATATA
>CAEFZY010033991.1:0-37255 GCA_903066815.1 Brachyrhaphis roseni
TAGATAGATAGATAGATAGATAGATAGATAGATAGATAGATAGATAGATAGATAGATAGATAGATAGATAGATAGATGTTTCTATTTCTATGTGGCCAACATGGCTTTTGCAGGTGCTTTTCTGGGGTTGAACATAAACTCCGTTCCAGAATTTTATTGGCAAAGGATTCAAAGAAGAAATGGTTACATTCACCATTTTGAATAAAGTTGATTCATATATTACCCATATGTTGTATTTCTGCAAGAAGTCTCTTATGTGTCCAATGTGATATTATTTTTTCATTTTAAAATTCATGGTGTTTCTCTGCATACATGTACAGTCAGACCATTAGTTCAGTGAGAGCCGGAGGGAATCATGTACATCCTCTCTTTTTAAAAAGCATTCTTATAGAGTGACGTCCATGGATTAGTATGGTCTATACATATATGTGTGAAATAAATAAAGGAATTCATACACACTGTAAAACTCAAATGTGAAATATTTAGATTTTTAAGCTGAGTATATGCACAGAAATAACACTGAAGCGGCTTAGCTAACTCAACATCTTTGCACAGGCATTATGTGCTACTTATAGGGGTTTTGCTTATATGCAACATCAATGCTACTGGGAGTTTTATGTTGCTGCTGTTATATAGAGAGATAGACAAAAATGGTATGCTATAGAAAACAAAAACAAAAAATAAATAAACAAAAATAAAATAAACAAATACATAAGGCATTTCATTAGCTTATATGGACATTTCTATTCTTTTGGAAACTTTTTAAAAAAACATCTTTAGGTCTTCTGCAACAGTAGGTTCCCACAGCCTTGCTATTTTCACGCATTGTGTGAATCAAAAATACAATCAACTCTCAACTGACTTTTTGTAACATAACACCCGACGTTTAAGCATTTCAGAAACAATCTACTTATGATTCACATTTGAAACATTAACAACATCTCAAAACATGTTTATTACAGGAGCTCTCAAACTGAACAGCCCAATAAGTCTGGTATTTTGGGCTGTGCTAATTAGACTAAAAGCACAGGTGTTCTTTATAACATAAATAATAGCCTTCCGAAAGCTGAGTGGAGTTCAGGCACGATGGTTGTTGTTTACACCTGTTATGAACTCTTATGCCAGCAGGCATTACTGATTAAGTCGTTGTGTTTATGTTTTTGCTGACATTGTAGAACTTGAACAGTGATGTTTGCTTTTATCCTGCACGTCGGTGAAAATCTGTTCAATAAATAAGTGTTATTTTGGATCAAACTGAAATCCCATTGACTGTAAAACGCTCCGCATGTTTACTCGCCGAGTTCGTTCCGCGGAAGAAAACTGCGTATTCCATGTCGGGTTTTGTCACCTTTCCCTCAAATTAACTTTAATCGTAAAAATATATAAAGCAGCTCCGGTGCTGTCTCTCTTCAGGCGGACACGCACACGAGCCAATCAGGCGCGCGGTTACAGCCTCCACGCATGCTGAATGAGCGCGCGGTACAGGCGCAAGAGTGCAGCGCGAGACGGACGAGCCGCTGCCTGTCATTAGCTCAGAGAGTGATAGAGCGGCGACAGAGAGAAGAGAGGAGCAGAGGACACGCACCCACACCCACACAGAGCGAGAGGACAGGGGAAGAGGGAGCAGAAGCACCCCGAGAGAAAGCGGGAGACTGACAGAAGCCAGGCGTGAACATGAGCGCTCAGTTTGAGGAAGATATTCTAGACCGGGGTGAGAGAAAGAGCAGTAAATCCCCGACGTTGCTCTCCTCTTACTGCATAGACAGCATTCTGGGCCGCCGCAGTCCCTGTAAGGTCAGACTGATTGGGGCGCAAAGTTTGACCGGTCTGCCCGGCAGAGGAGAGTTTGACAAGACGACCGACGGTAAGCTGAATCTAAACTTAAAAAAGAAAAAAAAGATACTTTTGGAGAGTCAGGGTAGAATTGGTGACATGTGTAAACAGTAAGCCTATATGTCTGTATGTCTGCTTAAGTTGTTAAATAGTATCAGGTAAGTGCGCGTGTTACATGATTCAATTAAATTTAAGCTTACTGCTATGTGAAATTCTTCGATTTTATATTCCTAATGAGGTATTAACAAATTAATTCCTACCTGGATACAGTTTTGTGTAAATATTTTTTTCTTCTACTATGTTTCCCGCACTCCAATTTCCTCAGGGCCAACGAAAGAGCCCCTTTCTCTCGGCGCTGACTTGCACCTGCCTCCCAAACTCCGTCGGCTGTATGGACCCGGGGGGAAATACCTGCACGACCACGCAGAGAAGCTGGAAAGAGAGAGACTGCTCCTAGAGCAGGCCAGTGAGAGCCTGAAAATCAGCCAGGCGCCGCAGGTGAGCATCAGCCGCAGCAAGTCCTACCGGGAGAACGCCTCACTTCACCGGGGAGAGGGCGAGCAGAGTCCAGGGGAGGCCTCGGAGGACGGCGCGCTCGGACTGGTGGAGCTCGGGCCCCTCAAGTTCGAGGAGGACGGCGGGAAGGAGGAGGAGGGGAGCTGCGCGGACGCGGCCGCGCTGTCCCCGAAGGACGAGGAGAGGGAGGAGATCTTGAACGCCGGAGACGGGGACGTGAGGGACGGGGAGGACAGCGTGTGTCTGTCGGCGGGCAGCGACTCCGAGGAGGGGATGCTGAAAAGGAAGCAGAGAAGATACAGGACTACGTTCACCAGCTACCAGCTGGAGGAGCTGGAGAGGGCTTTCCAGAAGACGCACTACCCCGACGTGTTCACAAGGTTAGAAAATACAAACGAATAAATATTAATTAAATTCATGAATGGTTAAAAAAATTGCTAAATTTAAAGAGGATAATCTATACAGCAGTACGTGTTTAATATTTGTAAATTAAAAATATTACTTAATTTTTCTAGTTCCACGGTATAGGGAACTGCTTGCTATTTAAAAAATTGAGAAGATTCAACAGTAGCAGTACTACTAATATTATTAATAAAAAAAAATATTACAATTTAACTTAATAATAATAATCTATAAGTATTATTATTATTATTAACAATAATAATAATGTTTTAACACGTTTTCCTATTACGCAAAAACCCACAAAAAAATCCCTGGAATTTATGTTTATTATTTTGGCCGGAACGCAGCTGGAGATAGGCACCAGCAACTCCCGACCCCGTTAGGGACAAGGGTGAACAGAAAATGGATGGATGGATGGATTATTTTAACTAAAGTTTTTAATTAATTGCATTTTTTCATAAAAAAAAAATCATTACTTACTAACAAAGCAATTAAAAAAAATTCCATCCCACGCTTTTGTGCGGATCACTTCATAAATCTGCCCATAGTAAACAGGTTTCTTGCATGTTTAGCCCTGTCTTTGCTGCTCGTTTTGGAACGTTTGATGAAAATCCGAACCCGCAAAACGTGTTACTGTCAGGAGGAGAAACTGGATCAGCCTAAAGAGCCGGTAGGCTTACTGACCAATTCAGGCACATGTCTGGAACACTGGAAAGAAGAGCAACGTTGCTTTTTATTTCTTTATTTATTGTTTTTTTTGGAGGGGATTTACAGGTTCAATACTTGCGTGCAAAACGAAACAAACTCAAAAAGGAATTATATAGTCTTAAGAATATTCTTTTCTAAGTCTTTTCTGTTCCCTATGTAATTCCACATTTCCTCTATCGGCGCAGGATTATTCATATTTTCCAGTCGATTTACTTTAAAGAGAGTCGGTCTAATTTGGACTGCGGGCCCCCATCTCGCTGCTAAATCTGGAGGGAGCGCCAATTGCTTTGTGTCAGGCTAGTTTAGATGTCATTATTCCAACCATTATGTTGTTACAGTGACAGGCCTTGGCTAAGGAAAATCTAACAATCACTAGGCCTATTTCTACCCACGCGTGACAGGGGAAAATAGAATATGGGTATGGCGTCTTTTTGCACAAAAAAAAAAAAGAAAAAGAAATTATCCAACCTATTTTGGTCGTCTATTGTTGACAGTTAACAACAGGAGGGGACAAAACAGCAATTCTATGTGCTTCCAAACGATGGCCTGTAACCTCGACTCCTTCCTTTCCACTCTTTCTTCCTATTATTTTTTTTCATATATTCTTTACAGAGAGGAGCTCGCAATGCGTCTGGATCTCACCGAGGCCCGCGTCCAGGTGAGTGCTTCCTTCAGCTATAAAGTGAATCATGCAGTAATGCAAATCGAAAGAGAGGGAGGGGGGGTGTGCATGTGTGTGTGTGTGTGGGGGGGGGGAACAACATCCTCTAATGCTTTATCAGTCCTCTGTGAAATGTCCCCTGGATAATAACCTGCTGATATGCGTCACTGATTGAGGATCAACGATTATGGGCCAATTTGAGGCAATAATTTATTACAGTAAAATGTGTTAAATGGCCCCCAGTCGCTGTGCGGGGAAGGTCCTTCCTGTTATTGAATGTTATTACACGCGAACTGGGGAACGTTTTAGTGGCAATTAAGCCGACGCCGGCGATTCATAAAAGACTCACTTAGTGCAGGAGCAAACAGTGTCTGTATTCCCGGGATGAGTTGGTGTTTGAATTCCCATCAGATGGGGGCACATAGAGGGGGGCGAGGTCGGAATGTGTGTGTGTGTGTGTGTGTGTGTGAGGGAGAGAGAAAAAGAGGGGAGGGATAATGCTATTTGATTTCCCATTATGTGATTGCAATAGACCTGCATTGATCCGATGCTTTGCACTTGGGAGCGAATGAGAGACCATTAAAGGTGTTTGCACCCCCTCCCCTTCTCTCCCCACCCTCCCCGCCCGTCCATGGTTTGGCTCTGAAAGCGTGTCTTGTATGTCCAAAGGCCGGACTCATAACCACAGAGACAGTTCAAACACGATGGAAGCTCCGAGAGGTTATGGCCGACGTAAAACAACAGATGTCTCTTTAAGGGGAGGTGGAGGGGGGGTCTGTAGGTGAACAAATCACTTAACGGGCGCCATCAGGAGGTGATAAAAACTCATAAATTCCCGAGGGGCTGTGTAATGCTAAACAGCCCCCTCGGGGAATAATGCACGTTACGTCCCTGTCACTTTCCACATGTTGACATTTTGCTCATTGTGAGAGAGGTTCCTCTGCAGCGTCTGCAGAGCAAACTGTGCAGCGGCGGATGCGTGGGAAAGTTAAATACTCTCCTGCGTGGAAGTTCTGCGGCTCTTAAGAATTTAATTTAAAGCGCATTAATTGTTATTGGAGCCAGTTCAGCGGTAATTTTCTGGATCTTTTGTTAACAACGCTCTTAATTATCTCCTCCCCCCTCCCCCCCAGAAGCCCGTCTAAAAGGGAGGGAGTTTAATTAGACAGAAAGTAGATTTAAGGAGCCGTGAGCGGCGGGGTTTACCGTGCATGTAATTATTGCTGACTTTCCGCCTGTTGGCCATGCACCTGAACTAGACAGCACTGACAGTGCAACAGAGACTCATTGTGTTGATGACAGTAAAGATAAATTACTAATCCCTGTAATGATTTCACACTGTGGAAAACCTTCATCAGCCTTTCCATCTTTAGGTTTGGTTTCAGAACCGCAGGGCCAAGTGGAGGAAGCGTGAGAAGGCAGGGGTGCAGGCCCACCCATCAGGCCTGCCCTTCCCAGGCCCCCTTGCTGCAGGCCATCCTCTCAGCCACTACCTAGAAGGAGGGCCATTCCCTCCTCACCCGCATCCAGCCTTGGAGTCCGCCTGGACAGCTGCTGCAGCTGCAGCCGCTGCCTTCCCAGGCCTGGCCCCTCCGCCTCACAACAGCTCTGCTCCACCGTTGGCTACCCCACTGGGACTGGGTACCTTCCTGGGCACTGCTGCCATGTTCCGCCACCCTGCCTTTATCGGACCCACTTTTGGCAGGTGAGTTGCTCCTGTAGAGATATGAACTTTAATATTTAATCTCCATTTGAAGCATTTATTGTAATGACATTTATTGTAATGGTAACAATTCAAAGTAAAACTTCATTCACGTATTGTATAAACTGCATACACTCACAACCCATGATAAAAGTTGCCCATGATGAAAAAGACTTAGTAATAATTATATTAAGACATATTTTTGAAACTGAAACTCTTTTAGAACCAACTCTGAAAAAATAAGAAAACAGCACAAGTAAATACCAACTGGTTATTTACTGGTGGTTATGGTATAAATGCCACTCTGGGTGCAGCAGCCCTTCCACCTGTTTAACCAGCCCGAAAAAGTAACTTAGCAATGACATTACTTTTAGTTTGTTTTAATAAACTGAATGATGTTTCATAAATCAAAAATCATCAAAACATCCATAATTCATTGTATCCACCATCAAAAAATTCAGTTCAGGCTTAGCCAGGTTTGACCAGTTTTCAACATTGTCTAAATCTAAAGTGTATTTGTAATGGGATTTTTTATTTTATTTATTTATTTATTTTACAAAGAGAAAAAGGTTTTATGAATCTTAAATTGTGCTTTTAAAATTTCTTTAAACCCAGTTCTGGTGTGTTTGGTCTCAGTATTTTGTAATTTAAACCAGAGATTATCAAATGCAGGCTTGATTCAGTAAAAACAGTGAGACATTTCTTTGATTTGGCTCCAAACTAGATCTTGAGAATTAGACTTTAACTTTACCACCTGCAATTTATGATAATATTTTTCTTACAGTGTATGTTCTACACAGTACAGATGGGTGCCCAATTCCCCATTGATTGGACTTATAAATAAGCAATATAAAACTCACTGGGCAACTAACATGGTACCCCATATGTTGTGCCGCCCTGGACAGTGAGCCATAATCACACAAATTGACGACTGATTCCAACATTGCTATTTGTTTCTGGTTTTTGCAAACATCCTCCAGTAGTTTGTGTTGATATCATCATAGTATGATTAATTCTTGTCATGATAAATTTTTTAAACAATAACAGAAAAAGATAAGGTAATTGCTAAACCCCAGTTGATCTGATGCACAGCCCTCTAATATTTGCTGTTTGCTCCTGTTTACGTCTCAAGCTGCCTATCTTTGCAGCAGGCCGCCAGCCTCCCATAAAATACGACCCTCACATTCATCCCTGTATTTTAAAGTAAATCACAACAATTGTGCAGGAAAGACCCCAGCAGCAACTCAGCTTAGGATAAACTCCCACTGCACAGTGCAGCTCTAATGGGAGGTGGTGTTCAGTCACACTCTTGTCTATGTTTATCTCAGTGTCTGATTATAAATGTGCTACACAGCTAGCCATTCACAGTTTGGTCTAATCAACCTGTTAAATGTGTTAATAAATTAACCAAATGTGTGAACCTGCAAATCAAGCTGTGAGGAGAGGGTGATGCCCCCCACCCCAACCCCATGTGACTCAATTAGCTTTACCAATATAGAATGCTGAGAACTGTGTTTGCTGCATTTATACTTCCACTGAACAAAGTAAGGTTAAAAATAAGAAATTAATTAAATATTTATATACAATTATTTATGTATATATATTTTTTGCAAATGAAAACATGTATTAAATAAATAAAAAATATCAAAAGCACAGCAACTCAATATATTTTAAACCTTTACATTGGATTAATCAAATAATACTAAAGTAAAAAAAATAATAATATTATTATTATAATGTACAAATATTTTGTCAGAATCTAAATTCTGAAGACCTAGTCCCATCATCGATCATTTTTCTGAGAGTGTAAAAGAAAGTTCCTCTTCTGCAACTCTCACACTTCACTCTAATATAAGAGCCAAACACCTTTAGCTTCAAAATAACCACCCTGATGTGCTATCTGACAATGCATAAATCAACCTAAACATGTTTATTTTAATTTAGATGGTTGAACTCTGGTCTTTCTTCAGGCTGTTCTCCAGTATGGGTCCCCTGACAAGTGCTTCCACTGCTGCAGCCCTACTCCGTCAGCCCGTGCCCCCAGTGGAGAACCCCTCCCATGCAGGCTCTGTCCTGCCCGACCCTTCCTCTTCTTCCTCTTCCTCATCCTCCTCGGTGGCGGCAGACCGCAGGGCCTCAAGTATTGCCGCGCTGCGCCTCAAGGCCAAGGAACACTCGGCTCAGCTCACCCAACTTAACATCCTGCCAGCGGGAGCCGCGGGGAAGGAGGTGTGCTGAACACTCAGCAGCAGCTCTAGCCCTTCCCGTCCTGGGCTTACGCCCCATTCCATGACACCCCGCACCCCCTGAGAAAAAAACAAAACAAAACAAAAAAAAAACAAGAAAAGCAAAACATTCATACCTCTGGAGGCTGTCGTCCTGATGATGAGCCCCGCTGCCCCTTGTTAAACCTTCCCAGTTACCTCATGTTTCCCCAACAAAATAGCACGACCAAATGCAGAAGAGCACTGGCTGAGAAAGTGTGTCTGTGTGTCTCTGATAAGCATTGTTGCCATTCTTTCACATAGTTTCCACAAACACATAACATTAAACTCAATATCACGAGAGCTTTCAGTTAAAAAGAATATTTTGAAAAACATCCAAAGATTAAATACATTTATATAGCTATCTATTTCAAATACTTATTGCTCCACTCAAACGTGCATTGGGGATTGTTTACAGTGCATCCATAGACATATATGCTTAATAAAATATAAAGCAAACACGTCATTAGAGGTGGAATGTAACAAATAAATGAGCTTTTAATTAAAAAACAGTTTATAATCTTTCAAACATGAGGTATTGAAACAGCTTTTTGGTGGTTTACGTTTAACAACCAGGACTTCTTTTTTTCATGGTTTCATTTCCTTTCCTGAAGTCGAGACACACACACTCACCCCTAGCACAGAGCTGAAAAACGGCAGGGGAACCCAGACTTTTATAGAACAGAGTTCCTCGGATGTGGACAACACGAGTGCTCGACATTAACTCTGCTTAATCTGTATGCATTATTATGTGGGCTGAGCCAGTCTGCATGTTTAACAAAGGCGAGTCGGAGGAGGTGCCCCTCCCTCCCCCCACACCCACACCTTCACCCACCCACGCACACACACACACACACACACACACCCTGAACCAAAGGAAAACTTGTCCATAGACCTTCCATAGCCTTCTCTGCAAGCCTGACTCCTCTCCACTGCTCGCTTGTCCATCTGTCACACTCAGCCGCACCACTGCGAACGTATATCTAATTGAAATTTACCTTCTAGATGATCTACGCATTTATGTTTCTGTATTTGGTTACATTTGATTTTCACAGCGGTGGCATTTCAGCTGACTCTGACTCCAGGACATACGAGCAATGAGATCTGACTGTGTGAGAGAAAAATTGTAAATATTGTGTAAAAAAAAAAAAAAAAAAAAAAAGAAAAAAAAGAGAGGGAAAAAGCTTGAAAAGTAAGAGAAAAAGGATCATTTTCAAAACAAGGTCGTGTATATTTTAAGAGACCCTGTTTTGATCAATTTGCACTCGGTGTAGTGTGTAATGAATGTCGCCCTGTGTAGATTTCCACCTGTGTTTATGAATTATTAGGTTTTTAGATAATTATTTATGTCAAAACTTTTCCCAGAGGAAATGAGTGAAGGATATTTGTTTTTCATATTAAGTGATTGTAATTTCCTGGCTTAATAACATTAATTTGAATAAATGACATTGGTAAAATGAGTTAGTATTATTATTTAAAATTCCCTGGATAATTAGAGGCTTACTCCAGGAAAAATATTTTTAAAATATATAAAACAATTAATAAAAGGTGCAAAGAAAAATATGTGCTTTCTGTCTTACCTTGCAATGACAGGTGTTCAAAAGAGGAATATTTTCCCAAAAGCCAAAATATATTAGTAGGTGTTTAATCCTCTGCAGTTCAGTTGACAAAATACTAACCATATATTCATGAGCTTAATCCCTACATAAGAAGGCTCGACAAAGGCGAGGGGTTTTCAATTAAAGCGCCCACTTTATCTTTGGGGGGCCGTCACAAAACTTGCCTAAAAACCCTTTAAAGGCGCTAAATTGGTCTTAACATCTGTAATGCCGTGTCGATGGAAGAGAGTCCCCTTTGTCATTAATGAAGTAACAAACCACTTCATCAAACGGCTTTCACACACACAACCTGGGAGAGTTAATTCCCCGTCCCCCTCCCCAAATCCCCACTCTGATGCAGGACTATTACAGCAATCAATGGTTATTCTGCTCAGTTTGACCCAATCATGGTACCCGACCAAACCGCGTGAAATTACCACACGGATTAATTTAGCCCCCCTTTCTTTTATTAAAAAATATATTGTCTGCATCTGGGAAAAGCCTCCTCTATAATTCTTCCAGCCCTCCAGTTGTTTTTTTTTAAACACCTGTTAATCTCTCAGTTTTACTGCAGAAAAAAGAAAGACTCATATAACAAGGAACTGAAGGACATGCTTAGAGCAGGCGTGCCTCTAAAAACTGGGCTAGCCAATGTTGCACCAAACCCAAAAGCTGTAATAGAATTTCAGGATGTTTAATATTCTCTTTTTATTTACATGTGAGTAAATGCTTGAAAGCAGGATGTGGGGAAAAAAGATTAAATAAACATTAATATCAAGAAATAACTTTTGCAACTATTTTAGGTTAATTCTGTCTTGATGTCATATTTATAGGAAAATTATTTGTAGATTGAGGCACCAAGGGAGGAATGGGGTGCAGGACATTTGATGGTACCGCTGATTTACAGCCAAAGATATGAACCAATCAGGCCGTTCAGTTCTGACTTTTCTTTTTTTTTTTTATGAAGGACTTTAACACATGAAAAACAGTTTGGTACAGGCACCAATTTTATAGCTGGTCAATGATTGGTGGAGTAAATGCTAAGGTTACCCTATCAAACCTTTTTGGTGGGTTTTGTTTGGGGGTCTCACCTACCAATTCTGATTTTGACCAGTGATTTTTTTATTTTTTGTCTAAGGACTATAACAGATACAGAAGTATCTTAATAAAAGCTATACTTGCTTGTAATGAAAAAAAAAATACAATTGTAAAAGGTTTTTTTTTTTGTTTTTTTTTCTAAATCTTTACAAAGCGTAAAAAGAGGGGGGGATTTTTGAGTTTTCATTTTATCCAACCTGTCCGGGACCCAAGGATCAGACTTTTCCTGCATGATATCAATGTTTTGTTGTTTAGGTGTGAACTTTGATATATATTTTTTATTCTAAAAACTACAGGAAATATTTAAGAAGGTAGTAGTTTTTAAGTCAACAGAAAATTAAGGAATTGCAAGAGTACACTCATTTTTTTTTAACCAAGGTCTGAGTCCCCACTCTTTATATATTTATTTGAAGTTAATAAGGAGTAATAAAGTTTGTTGATGCATTTATGAAGACTAAAAACAACGGGAGATCCGTTTTGATGCATTTAAGGAGTGGTGAAGAAAAAAAAAGTTTATAAAAAAAGGAAATTTGGCCTATTCCGACATATGGCTGAATGATTGGTGCATTTCTGCACCCCAGCTGCTTCAATGTACAAAATAATAATAACGAAAGAAAAAAAGAAAAAAACTCCAGTATGCCTAAACCAGCAGACACTATGTGTGAGAGCTTCATGGTTCTTTTTTTTTTTTTTTTTTTTTCTTTAAACCGTCTTTTGCTGAAACTCAGTGGAGCGTGTGTGCTTTCTCTTCCTCCGTGATGAGACTGTCCGGGAGAACTTGTAATCTTATTGTGAATATAACTAATGAATGGCAAACCAATTTGTCCCTAATATCTGCGGGGGGAATGCCAGGAGGCAGATGACCCGCTGGGAGCGAGGCTTAAACTTTCTTTGCAGCGCAAAAAGGCGAGAAAATTGAAATGCTGTCGAAGGTTATAGAGTGGATTTATAAAGTCACACTTGTTGGATGTTGTTCCTTTTCATTCAACAGGGGCCTTGTGTTTGGGATTAAAGCCAGGAGGCTTCTTGTTGCATGAATGATCAGAGTGATGAATGTTGATGGGGGGAAAAGTCCAATCAGAAACATGTTGTTGTTGTTGTTGTTGGGGGGTGGGTGGGGGAGATGACGGGGAATCATGGTTGGATTCCTCACAGGTAAATCCAGGTGACGGAAAATTTCCACCCATTTTCATCACTGCGTTCCCTCCGCCCCACACCCCCGAGCCCCCCTCTCATCTGGACTTGATTTGGCCCTGATTTGGATTCTCCCGGACCTCGTTGCTCCCACCACGTCCCTACCGAGGAGAATAGACCAAATCACTCCACAGCCTCCGCCCGATAAAGTCCTCACTCAGCCCCAGTGAGAGGAGAGGAACTCTAAAAGGCGCTTTGATGAACGACTCCCCCCTCTTTTCCTCCCTCAGGCGGAGAACCAGGCCCCCGATGAAAGCGCTAAATAGCGGGGGCCACGGCTCCGCGCTCCCCTCTCGGTTCGCCCCTTGATTCCCCGTCTCTCTTGCTCTCATCCAATTAGCTCAGTGTATTAGGCGGTTTATCGTCTCATAACCACCCTTTCAGCTCCAACAAGGGAGACATTTTGCAATAGGACCAGCTCTCCTTTTGACACCCTCTCCGGTGCGGCGCTATGAATAACAGGGACAGAATAGGCGACTAATTCCCTCATCAAAGCCTACCTTGTCCATCGCTGGTCAAAACGACAAGCAATAAAGCTTAACGCCACAATACAAAGAGACTTGTTCGACCTTATTAGCTTAGCGGGGTCGAATTAATGCAAGGGACCTCATTTGACTGGGTTGCAGGGGACAAAACTGGGGGCCCCTCACTTAAAAACCTGCGGCGTGACAGAGCACTGAAAAAAACAAACGAGCTGTTAGAGTTTATCCAAAGAAATTGCGTCATCCATTCTGTTTGGGGAGATTTTAGTTATTGGAAATGATATATAATAAATTAGAGGAAGTCCCCCAATTTTTTAAAGACTGCCAGAGAATTAAATGTGTTGTATTTCAATTAATTAAAAATTAATTTAACATAAATTAATTCTATTATTGAAAAAAAAAAAGTTTAGTTTTAATTAATTAATACAGAGTTAGCTCGAGCCACGAGCAAACTAAGCTACTGCTTAGGGGGCCCAGGGCACCAGGGGGCCCTCTGGAGGCCAAACATACTTACACAATAATAATGCCGATGTCAAAACTTCAATTTCTCACCAAGTGAAACCACTGAAGTGACTGTGATGAAGTCACAGTAGGCGACAAAACAACAGTCTGCCTCATTGTTCAACTCAATTTCAATTCAATTTATTTATATAAAACCAATTTATGACAAATGCCACCTCACGGCACTTTACACACACAGAAAAGCTCGATAGAAGTTTACAAACTGATCAGTGAGTTCGAGCCCTCGTTTTCATCCTCCATGCAAACAGAGAGTAGGTGAAAATCTGAATCAACTTTTAAGCAGTAGTATATTTAAGTAAAATATGAGTGAAGTTATTTGTTGTCACATAATACCATGTTTTAAAAAAAAAAATCTTTTAATCCACAGAGCGTTCATTTAATCTGAATCAAGGCGAAGGCAAACTCAAAAATCCTTCAGATGGTAAAACTTTAAATAGTTCTACGTTTTCTTTATTTGCTCCACAAATAAAGAAAAATATTTGGCTTATGATACCTCTCCATTTGGTACAATGGGACTCGATAGAACGGTTCCATCAAATTCTATTTTCTTTCTAAATTTTGTTTCCTAATCCATTTTTATTTCATTCAAACTGCTTTAACCTTTTATGAAGCCTGTTTTTATGCTGATGTAAATCTGGGGAAAGCACCAGGTGGCCACAAGCAGAGCAAGCTGCTGCCTGGAGCCTCCAGTGCAGAGGGGGGCCCTCAAGAGCCTTCAACTTCTCAGATGGAAACTCAAAAACCCATGAGGAATCATCCCACTGTGAAATCTAACATAGTGTGAATGCACTTATATTTTATCTCTTAAACTCCACTTGTTAAGCTGTTAATGCTTGTCTGCATTGACTTAACTCATGTCTGGAAGCTGACTTTACTCATAGTTTCAAGGCAGCTTTTGAACTTTTGTTTCCACGTTCAAGGAGTTAAAGTTTATTATCATGCAGGGTTTATAAGTTTGCATCAATGGTTTATGGATTAGAAATAGAAGATATGGACCAATATGGCAATTGAGACATCACAGTTGAATACTGCAAAGATTGACATTGACTTGAATTAATCTACATTTTCCTGAATCTTGTCTTTCTTTTCCATTATACTATCTCTATCGCTCTAAATACTTCTCAAACTCAATATAATTTTAAGCTCAGCGTAAATATCAGAATAAGACATTTTACAACATTTCTGCCTTAGCTGGTCTTGACATCTCTGTTCATTGGAACTTTCAAAGCGGTTCATATAAACTCATTTTTGCTCAAATCCGCAATAATCCATTGATTCCCAAACACAATGCAACAGAAACCCAATTGTTTCAACAAGCCTAACTGCTTCGTTTTGACTCAACTTTAGACAGGTTAAGTAATATTTGTCACTTTATAATTGATTAATAAAGTGTGCAAGAATAAAACGTCTGCAGAAATGGCAGTTCCTGAAAAACAAGATAATAAAACTGATTTAAAATGTCCTTATGCAGTTCAAACTTATCAGTAATAAATGCGCCTGATTAATAGGGACACAGTTTTACTGCTGTGTGGATTAATGAGCACAAACAAATCTCAAGAATGCAGGGGATCCCTTTTTATTAAACTATGGGCCTCTAATGGGGGCCTCATTCCGATATAAAAACAAGTATCAGTGGATTTAAATATTAGCTGCAAAAATAATTTATAACTTAATCAAACATTCTATTTTGTAAATGCAATCATCAATAATAATCAATTAAATATTAAAAACTTTCTTCTTATAAAATATTACAAAAATATTTTGATTAGATTGGAACACAAAATGGTGGCTCTGTCCAACATTAGTTGCTCTCAATTACCATGTGCTGTGTCCACCAGAGAACTGTGAGGGTGATATTGGGGTCGAGTTATTAATGAGTATTGCAAATTATTTAACAATAAATAAAAAAATTTTAAAAAGTAATGGTCATAAAAAAGAATTGTGGTTCAGAAAGTTGAAAATATCAAGTTTTAGCTTATTTTAGCTGCGACGCTAATGCTAAAGTCAAAGCAAGCTATGCTTCCTCCGAACCCCTAAGAAATGCAGGGAAAGCGTTACATCATGTCAACATGGTAGGATATGTTAATTGCCATCTCTGCAGCATTTTATGCTTCAATCACAAACTAATTCATTTTAATAATCAAATTTGGAGCTGCTCAGTTATGATTCTGCTGCCCAGGAGAACCCAGCAGAGGCTATTGGCAGGACGGATCCTCTAAGTCCTTAAAAGCTGTTTATGTGCCCTGGCTTCAACTGTTAAAGTGTATCCTTATTGATCACAATTGAGCCAAAGTTGTAAATTTTACATGTATATAAAGATAATTCTGGAAAACATGTTTTAGGAACTTACTCTAATCCTGTTCAACGTTTAAGTTATTTAGACTTAAGCTTTCAATCTAAGCTTTTAGGCATTCAATCTAATCAGGTGTAACATTATGACCAACACAGGCACTCTGCTATGCAGCTCTGTACGCAACAATCTGGAATTAATTCTGACACTTCTTAACCAGGACCATCCTTAATTTCGTTTTGGATTTGAGCAACAGCAGCTTGTCTGTTTTATCGGACCACCCATGCCAGCATCCTGACCCTGTCATTGGTGCACCGCTGTTTGTTCCTTGGACCATTTTGATGCAAACAGGTACTGCACAAGAGTGTAGATTTGGAAATGGTCTGAACTCACTTGCCTTTTCTAACACATCCCAGTATCCGCTTGCTGCTGAAAATATCCGCCCGGATTTTAGCATGGGCTTACAGGGGCTCCAGCCCAGGGCCCCGGCGCTTTGGGGGGGCACCGAAAGATCATTTGTATTTTTGTGAATGAATAAGGTCAGAATGCCTTAATTTTATCACTGGCTATGAGGATTTTGACTGTGTTGTTAAAAAACTGTTTGATTTGTTCTGGCAAACATAGATCATGAATGCTTGAGCAAGCATGAATGCCAATATTGGTCCAAATTTGAGGCATTTCATGCATTAGGGAAAAGCATCAGTGAATAATTTCTCACAATGGCAGACAACAGAAAGTATGACAACAGAGCGCAGGAACGAAAGAAAAAGAAGAGTGTAACAGTGAGGCGATGAAGAAAATATCCAAGCTAATAACAGGCCTTTCTAAACCTCATATTGGACGTGGAACAGAACCATCGTCCCTCTCCGCTTCTCAAAACCATCGAGCCTTGATAACAGCGGCTCGATGGTCCCACCAAAACCTGGATCTGTGTCTGATCTGGCGCCTGCGAAATCAGAGGCAGCGGAAGGCCGATCTTCTTCGTCCGGTGCAACGTTGGTTAATCCGTACAGTTTTGATCCTGCGCTTTGGGTAAAAACTGATGAGTTCGTGTGAGTTTACTGGGCTGAACTAGAAGCAGAGAGCTGTTAAAATATGGATGTTAATTTTAAAGCATCGGTGCATGTGTGTGCTTTTAATGTGCAACTGTATAACCATGATTAAGTAGGGCCCGCACCAGGGGGCCCTCCTAAATCCAGCAAAGAAAAAAAAACAAAAAAACAAAACTGCTTTCTGGATAAGCCATAAAATACACTTTTTAAATCTATTCTAATAATGAGACATGTACACTGTTTCCCTGACAACAGACCAAGTTGTGGTGTTTATTGCTGCAACACGGAAACTTTCTCAACTTCAAATGAGATCTCCTGAAGTTGAGGCATTCATTCATAACACAACCCATATAAACACATCATCCTCACCGCTGAACGCGGTGAATTACTGAGCGTTACATTTAGAAAACATGAATAATTTGAATTGCTTACATTTAAAACCTTCCAACAGTTCTTTTTATAGTGTGGGGGCCGCACTGTACATTCGGCACTATGCAGTCGACCCTGAAGTTGATTAACTCAAGAAAAGAAAGAAGTAAAAAAAAAAGCGACTGTGGGAGAAGAAGTGGAGCCAATATGATTTAATAAATATGTAAAGTTCTGAGCAGTTGGATGCAGACGCATGGAGACACTTTCTCACACACAGCATGTTCTATCCGTTGCAGGAGTGAATCACGGTTTAAGTGTTCAGCCCACTTAAGCTTGCCTTTTGCGAGTCACAGAGGTTTGAAGTGATTTGTGAGGCGTGCAGTGTTTATGGAAATGCACACGGCAGGATGGAGAGTTAAAAAAGAAAAAAAAACAAAAAAAACAGACTATTAACACAAAGGAGAGTTATTGGGTGAAAGGAAATGCTTACTTTGAGCATGTGTGTTGAACTTCAGCAACGGCAGATTAAATCCGGGTAACATTTAGAAATGCAGAGCCATGATATACGACTCAAATGTCATAGTGGAGGGATCAACTCACGGATTTGTATTGTTGGTTTTTATGTTCTTTCACATCAACGGCGGGTATTTTAACAGTTTACAAAATAAGTACAAAAGGAAAATCTTTTATTTGACAACCTACAAATTCAGGAGGTGAAACGTCTAATTGCTCATCGGAAAGATAAGACTTTACAATCAGCTCATAAATAAACATATATGTTGCAGACTGATTAGAGCATATGGTGCACAAAGCAGAAGGGGGCATTAAGGAATGAAATGTTTTAAAATTAAATGTCAGCTGTAAGAACAAAAGGCCCTTTGACTGTTGCATTTCTAAAGATATCAGTTTCACACAGAGCTCAGAGACAGAGAGAATGGGTTTTAAATATAGCTGCAACATTATCTGCCCCCTTTGTTTTAACCAGTCCAACCATCAAATCATTTTAACTGGTTTTCTTTACATTTAGGTCCTTACATTTTCTTAAACCTCTCTTTCAAAGTCTGATACTGTAAATATTTGTCTCTCAGAACTAAAAGGATGGATTTACAATTAAATGCAACAAAAGATAATTCCCCTCCATCAAAAATATTTATCAAGCATAAAAAGTGGGAGTCAGTTTGACGCATTTAAATATAGCATTCAGATTTTATTGTATTCGACCTTTTGATCTCCGGCTGGAGCCGACAGGGGAAAAAATGTGACAGATTTTAACCAATGTTCAGTTTACAAGAACATTGTTGTGTATTTCCCTTGTTCTTCCATGTTAGCC
The DNA here is from genome assembly GCA_903066815.1 of Brachyrhaphis roseni. Classification (NCBI taxonomy): domain Eukaryota; kingdom Metazoa; phylum Chordata; class Actinopteri; order Cyprinodontiformes; family Poeciliidae; genus Brachyrhaphis; species Brachyrhaphis roseni. Next base: position 18,022 of record CAEFZY010033991.1, read on the forward strand.
AACACTTTCTGCTAGTGCAGTGACGACTCAGTCATTTCATTTAGTATAGAGACCGCCCTCTTCACTTTTTTTTTTTTTTTACACAATAAAACCATAAACTTTTGGCTTTTAGACCAACACAAAGTGATTTGTAGTCCGTACTCTAGAAGCAGCTTTTGCAAAGTTCCCCGGTGGATTTTTTTATGTTCTCTCTCTTCCAGGTTTGAACATCTAAAAGAGGAAACATTTAAACATTCCTCTTGCAAACAGAGGAATGTTAATGTAGAATTTGAAGGCTTGCCACTGGTTCTTAGTTGGAATTAGATCCATACTTTGACTAAGCCATTCCATCGCAAGACCTTCGTTCTGTTAGAAAATGAACCACACAATCCGCTCCAAGTCTTTCCAGTCTTGACAGATTTTCTTCCAGGATGGCCATGTATTCATTTATCCTGCTGAAAAGAATCACCGCAGCACTTTTCTGCCACCACCGTGTTGTGAGAGTTGTGTTTGGGTTGATGTACGGTATTATTACACTTGTGTTGGAAATTTAGGCCAAACATATATATTCTCTCTCATGTGAAAATCAACTCCTACATGTTGGTTGGTGGTTTCCCCTGAATGATTAGCAGAAAATACTGCTCCCCAATGTACTCAATTAGCTGCAATTATCCTGAGATGAATTTTCACAAAATGCAGGATCTTTGGACCAATAAGGTGACGCTCCCTTCCTACAGATCAATAGTCAGGCGGTAGATCTAACCTTCTAAAGCTCCACAGGTAATAAATAAATTCATGTTTTTCTAAATTTATTATGGATTAACTTATTTTTAGGATTTTTGTACAACAAAAAAACAAACAAACAAATGGAACAAGTAGCGTGCCACTTGCCTGGTATGTTTTGTGCTGAGGTGTTACAGTATTGTATCGTTACTGAGGTTAAACAGGACTAAGGTTAGGTTAGGTTTACATTGTTATGGGTAAAGATAGTCGACACCTCTGCACTGTGAAACAAATCCAAAATGCAACAGTAGTGTGATGCAGCTCCTTATGTTGTTAGGATGGTCCAAATCCCTTTATTGCCAAACCAGACTGTCTTTGTCAATACATTACTGACAGTATTGTGTTATCAGCTGTGTTACATTTTCCATTGCTTGTTTACTGTTGCATTTTTACGACTTATGTTAATGTTCTAATATTAATTGTATAAGATAAGGTACATTTGTCCAATGCAGTTGTTTTGTTCTTTATTAATGTTTTTAATGAGCCATTAAAAACATTTAATGGTGTATTAAATGTATTAAAAACCATTTAATACATGGTTATTGAATAGTACAATTGAATACATTCATACAACAATAACAAAAGACAGAGTTTTTAATGATTAAGTTCTTTATTGAGTTTTTTTTTATTTATTTAAAATATCAAAATATGCCACATTCTGGCCAATACAAAACAAGACTCAGAATTGCTACAGTAACATAGAAAATGTATTAAAACACAGAGGGTAGAAGAAGAATGAAGGAGACGACCTGGCCTGAGTTAAACAGAGGCAGTGAGGGAGAAGCAGATCAGCTGTTCGATACCGGGACAAAAGAGCCAAGGAGCCGCGCGTGTGGCCTTCCTCACCCCGTCACTCCCCGTATCCTCCTCAGCCCTTTCTTTCATCCCCTGATCCAACACACACCCCTAACACACTCACTCACACGCAGCGTGAATGGTGGTAATCAGAACAAGTGTCCGATCGCTGCGGGCGTCCAGTGGTCTCAGTGGCTCGGGGTCACTATCTTTGGCTAATTAGCTGCTCCTGGAGTACAGCAGCTGCTCTAAGGAGAAGTCATTTTCACACACTCACACACACACCCCTGCACACACATCTGGGCTCAGCTAGCTTCTGCACATACAATAGACTGTCATTTAGGTATGATTGCTGCTCCCCTTTACCATACAGAGTAAGGGTGATGGGGTCAAGTCATGACTGTGAGAGAAAGTGTGTGTGTGTCTGCATGTGCGTGAGGAAACTGGAGAAAAGGAGAGGTGTGACTGGTGTTTTAAGGAACACAAGAAGCCCATCAGGGCGAAGAAAGAATGTCGGTGGTCCACCAATCACGCTGTTATTTACAAACCGAAGGAGGATTTAAATGTCTGAGGCTCTGGGATGTTTTGTCCTTGCAGATTGTTTTCATTTGAACGACGAGAAAGCTTGGAAGAGTTTGGCCAAGTTAACCTCAGAGTAGCCGCTGCTGGCCAAAGCCCTGTCTGGGACTTCCTTCAGCTTTAGATACACCTTCTGTGTGGAGACAGTTTTCTTTAAAGACGCTGCAAAGACAGAAAAGAAACATATTATGATACAATGCCAGAGTTACACAGTGAATCTAAGAATCCCACCGATTGCATCCCTCATCATAAACACTACGGATAATTTCAGTTGTAAACTGCAAAGCTAACCGATCCAGCTCAGTCTGAAAGTAATGCTATTACTTTGAGGAGCGGATGGATGATCACACAGAATTAGACAGATGGGTCGATGGCACATGCACCCACGCAGGATCATGAGATCGATGGAAAAGCCCAATGAGAGCATGAAGTCAATACCTCATCCCTGTTATCTCCTCAGGTGGGCTGTAATAAGGCCAAAGAGGAGACGGAGGGACGGCTCTCCGGGACAGGATGGCAACCACAAGCAAGCAAACCTTTTCAATATACTGACGTACCAAGTGTGAATGAAACCAAGTAATAACACCATCACCACACAAAGGAGGGCAGTGGATATAACAGTGATCTGAGAGGAGCTGTTTTTTTTTTTAAAGGAAGTTCTCCCTCATAGTAAACATTGTGTTGGGTTTGCTGCATTCCTTACATTACAGCGAAGTCACACTAAACCTGCTACCGTAATAGTCTAGCTAGCTCTGTAGAGTCCATGATAAATGAACTATCTTCTCCTGGAAATACCTGTTTCAGTGCTGCAATAAATGTAAAAAAAACACACAAAAAAACAAAAAAACAAAACACAAATGTCATTGGCTGATATCTTCATTATTCTGATCTTCTGTCAAAATTCACCCGTCAGAAATACTCACAAAAATCTGTGGAAAAGAAACCTCTTAAAATGGCACTTTTCTGCGTGAGTGTGTTTATTTGTAAGATCAACAAGTTTCCGAAAGCAGTGATGTCACAGCCACACCTCTGGTTTAGCTCTAAATCCAAAGCGCTAAACCATAGCCGTTTGCAGATTCTCCAAGCTTTTATTGCTTGTTAGTGCATCCCTGTGGCGGACTGGCACAGGTTTTAGAGTAAAGTCATTATAAGAAACACTGCTATGTTTACGTGGATCTTTTTATGACTGGAAAACAGAAAAGTCATATTTGACTATGTTTTGTTTGAACAAAGTCTAAATATTTCTTGTGTTGCACACCACTGATGCAGCAGCACGTTTTGATATTTTGACAAGTTTCCAAAAACCCATGTGTGCTTCCACATGGAAGCATGTGCTTCCACACACCTACCAGAATAATTTTCCTCATTAAAAGGTGATTCTATCGTAATGCAACAATGACCACGAGCACCTTTTATATGGGCAAAGGAATGTAGATGTTTAGACTGGTGAAAAATTAAAGGCACACATGTAAGTCGAATATTTGTGACTTTTTTTCCCTAAAATGTTTGAAATAAAATCCACTCGCTGAAATACTGAATCATAACAGTAACTGACGAGCTATTGGCTGCCAATCCAGGAACAGCGTTCATTTTTCTTGCCACTGATTTGCTGCACCCCCAAGAGTGGAGATAAGGAAGACTGTAAATATAATTAGGGCTAAGATAGTCTCCATTGTGCATACTGAAGTATATTTAGTGTTTTGATTGACTAAAATAGGCAGTTGTAAGCAATTTCAGAAGGTGACTCAAGTATTTGCAGATTTTAGTTATTCGTGAGTGACTGTGGTCCTAATAAGACCCAATTATCGTGCTAATCTTTAGAGATGTACTTTAAATAAAGACAAGTTACTCATTTAGAAAAGAGACCCATAACAGAGTCTGGTATTTGTCTACTGGTCCGTTTTAGTTTAGCTCCAATGTGCACACAAACCAAGTTGTCCATATGGCCAGTTCCTATCTCCTCGCCACCTCCATGTCCATATCTCCCTGTCTCGCCCTTCCTGTCTGCTGCATTAGTGGCTACTGGATAAATACCGGCCCACCGACAGCACAGAGGAACAAAGGTTAGATACACACAGAAGCCACACGCACTAAAAGGACACACACAACAACGCAGGTAGTTAAACACTTAAAAAGCCTAGTAACTCAGCCGCTAAAAAACATCCCCGCATCAAACAGCAATCACACATGCATGTGCTCACGTCCATGTGTGGAAGGTGGTGTGGTTGACTTAAACGGCAGCAGCAACTATTACCAGATAATCCTCATTTCAGCAGGGAGAGGAAGGGGGAGAGAGGAGAGGAGAGGAGAGACAGGGAGAGACTATTTATCCGGGGAATAGAAAAGGGGTGATGATGCATGATCAAGCGAAAGCAATCATGTCATCATTTTCTGAAAGGTAGAAGAAAATAATTCTCCCCTTCCCCTTCCCCTCCCTCCCACTCCTTCACTCCTTTTTATTCCCCCAACCCAATCACTGTGTGGCGAACAGATAAAAAAAGAACGATTTAAGAGTCACAGAGAAGAAAAGAACGACAGAGAGATCTCTCTGCGAGTCGGAGCACGGTGGGGAGCGCGGTTCAAATAAATAGTCTCCACTGCTGAGGGAGCGGGAGGAGTAAGTAGAGGAGGAAAGGGCCGAGCGTGCTGTTGGGGAAAGGTTTGGATCTGAACACCGAGGTTTAAAAAAAAGGTGACCGATTCAAAGACACAAAGATTTTCCATTCCACCTTTTCTACGGTTTGAAGTCCTTTAAGCGAGATTCCAGAGCTTCTTCAGGGTGTAATATAATAATAATAATAATATTGTTTTTTATATAACGCTTTTTTGCAGTCATTTTTGACCACCCAAAGCACTTTACACACGTTTATACACTGATACGCAGATCGGTAGGCAATTTGGGGTTAAGCGCCTTTGCCCAGAGGCACATCGACATGTGACAGGAGGAAGCTGGAATCGAACCTACTGCCTTCCGATTGCAAGATGATTACTCTTACCACTCTGCCACAAGGTCTGTGTAAGGAGCACAGAGTAGTGCATTATGTTTCCCACCTGTTGCTGCACACTGCTGTTCAGCAGGGTGAAGCAACAGGAAAAGAAAAATTTAGCTACTTGGAAGACTTCCAGGTTGCAAAAGTCCTTCTATGGAGCGGAACTAAAGGTAACAGTTTTTAAAATACGTCTGTAAGATAAAAATGGTTTGTGTGTAAAGCTGCTGGAGCAAGCAGCTCAACTAATAAACTGGACTCTTTAGTTACTCTGAATGTAACTAAAGAGCAGAACAGTAAAACATTATGTGCAATAAGCACTGAGTAAATCCATGTGAATCTAAACACCATACTTATTATCACTGTTTAAACTGCGAATGCACCAATTAGAATTTTCTTGACAATGCTAGCTTCTATTTTTCTCTGAGGTTTGATTTGCCAATTCAGACTCATAAGTTCTAATCTTTGGAATCAAAACTGGATCAGAGTGAAAAAAGGGGGTTTAGAAAATGGATGGATGCACATATAAATTTAGATTACAAATGAAAAATTAAGGAATTACAAGATGATGATCATAAGCATCACAAACTGTTTCTGTCAATGCTCTTTCAAAGTATGGCATTAAAAAAAGGTTGATGGAAACAGAAAATTTTAAATAACTTCCTCAATTCTGGGGGGAAAAAAAGAAGAAGAAAAAAAAGCTTTTTTCACTCACTTGATGTGGTTTTTGCCTTTTCCAAAAAGGATTCGAAGCATTAGAGGGAAGATAAAAAAACATTTGGCAAAAATGTTCTGATGAACTTTACTTTCCGTTTATTGCAGCCATGCTGGAATTAGATGGAAGCATGCCTAATTTGAAATTTTTGCAACATTTTAAAAGTTTGCTCAAAATTTGCATCACAGTTGGATGGACTTTTTTTTTAGTAAACAAAAAAGAAATCCAGGTTTCCTATGCAAAATCCAACTATTTTCCCAGAGATTCGGATCACTTTTCCAAGTAAAGGGGGATAGATGGACAGCACAGTCAGGCATTCATATCTTCCCTCAACATACAGACATAATTGACAAAATACAATTATTTCTCTACATTCCATTTAGTTTAATTTTTAAATGTCTCCAAACTTGAAAAATACCTCAAACAACTTCCATATCCTAACAGTCTTACTAAAAACCAAACATGTTGTCTGATGTGTTCACAGACTGAAGTTGGCGGGAGTTTAAAGTTTTGATACATTTAATGAAGAGGGGAAACCCCTCTCCTCGTCTTCCCCCAACTCTGACATCTATTGTTCAGTAGGAATAATGTTATTTTTTTCTGCTTTACATACCTTCATGTAGATCCTGCCATATTCAATGTAAATACTGTGATACAATGAAACTTACTTTTCCAGAACGTGTTGATAGCACTCAAGCCTATCTGGGGATCCCCAACCATACAAATGTGAAAGACAACAAAATCAACAAATGTTTTGGACGCATTCTTAAGGGCTCACACACACACACACACACACGCATGTTGGGGCCAGCACGTGCACGCGCGCTCAGTGAGCCTGTCAGAGGTTATCTCTGCTCTAACTAGGTGTTGTCACACTCGCACACACTCCGGTGGAGCCGGGCACGAGTAGATCGGGGCTCTGCACGCTCTAACTAGGTGTAAATACAATAACAAGCCTGTAATTAAGTGAGCATGATGAAGTTAATGGAGATCGGCCATTCTGTCGGCCGCCTCCATGAATATTCTATTAGGCTGGTGGCGACGGGCAGCTGGAATAGCAGTTAATTTAATCACTACTCGGAGCACGGGGAAACTTCTTTGTGTGAGTGTAATTGCACAGAATGAATAATTGATTTGACAATCGCACCCGTGGATTTTGCCACCCCGCTTTGTATCAGCGGAGAAAAGGGGAGGAAGATTGGGAGAGGGAAGCGTGGAAGAGGAAGATGGAAAAGGGAAGAAAATAGGAGAAGAGGAGAGAAAAGAGAGAGCGGGAAGAAGAGGAGGAGGAGGAGGAGCGGGACTAAGTGTGGAGCACCCGAGGTGGCAGGGAAGCTGTCTGTAAATGGATCATTAGAAAAGCGCAACTCAAGGACAATTTTTATTTTATCAGTGCGGCAAAATTACATTATTGCTCACACACGCAATCATACTGCCCACACTCAAGACTGAGACCTAGAAGAGAGGATGGGGGGAGGATGAGGAGAAAAGAAGCAGACAGAGGGAACAAGGGAAGAGATACAAAATGATTTGAAAGTCATTGATACGGGATGTTCCCAGCTAAAGAACGGACAGCGTGTGTTTTTTCCCCTCCATCTCTCTCTCTCTCATTGTGTGCGCGCCTCTGTGTGTAATCTATTAGAGATCTCCTGCGGCGGATGAAATTACCTCCATGTTTTACTCAGTCGCAGCAATCAGGCACAAAAACGCAACGTACATGTAGATAAGACAGGTCTGCAGAAGGCATGCACGCACACACACGGCGGAGGGCTGCAGAAACACACCGCTAAATTACAATCTGCGTTGAGTCAGAGTTCTTTTGTGTTGTATATACAGTCTGTGCAATTTTCCATTAATGTCTTTTATTATATATGTTCAAAAGCACGGTTGAAAATATACGTTGAGCCTCCATCATGGCTACCTGCAGCATAAAAACCCAGATATTATATCGAAACTGACAGGTATAGCCATGATACACTTTTACCTTCAGCTAACAGCAGCACATGAAAGGAAAATGCTCACATATTCTGGTCCTTTCTTTCAGACAAATCCCCTCAAAAGACCAAAATCCAGCAACTCTTAAGTCATTTCTCCAGCATGTAAATATAGGCATGGAGTGTGTGGCCAGCGTGGAGAGTGACAGATTGAGAGTGCGCTCCTGAGGGGGAGAGCAGGTAGAAATACCGGCTCTTTTACCAGTGAGCTAGCAGTTTCCAGTGTTGATCAGTGTCACGGTGTTCCAACACGTTCATAATCACCGCTCTGTCACTCTGCACCTCCGTAGCATCCGCCACAGCTAACGCTAACACTAACCCAACACTCGGAGGAAAATATAGAGTAATGACAGTGATAGCTGAGGCATCTCCAGCGAGTGTGGCTGTTAAAACAAAAGAAAACTGACGTCTCACTTAAATGGATTACATGTACGTTCAGGAAGCATCCAGCATCCTTAGTTAGCAACATATGGTTGCTAAATGGTTTTGGTAAACTCAAACAGTTCACCAAAATCAGCACCAGAGAGATAAAATATTATTTTCAATAGAACCCCAGAGTGTGTAGAACTGTATGCTTTCTCCCTGCAATCTAAGTGGTGAGACCCCGGGTGTGTAATGCAGTAATATGGGGTATTACTGCCCCAGGACAGAGGGATAACACCTTCAACCTATATTTTATAGCAGCGTGAAGGTGTGTATACGTGCAGCTTTTCTCATTTTGTGTTGGAAATGAATCATTTGGTTTGTGAGTGAGATCGGAGCACTGATTTGTGCAGCCAAAACACAAGTCGTAAAAGCAACAGGTGCTGCTTATTTCTCAACATCAGGGATTTATACTTTTGTTCTTTGACACCAGACTTTTTCAGGTTTTGCATCTGGCTAGACAAAATGTTGCAAGAGTATTATCTTTATTTAACATGGTATGCTTTAAAGAAAATTGGTTACACTGTGACAAAAAGTATGTATTTCTGCTTTCTCTTTTTTGTCACATTTAAAATGTTTCAGATCAGCAAAACTTTCATTTATTAAGGAATAAAGCTTTCTAAGCCAACCTGGTTTTTGTGTATTTACTGAGCTCACCTTTGTCTTTAACTAAACTTTGTTGGAAGATTTGAAACATTTATCAAACAACAACAACATGACTGATTGACGGATGTGAGATTTTAGCCTTTTATTAAATATTTATCTCCTCAATTCTTAGAAAATACCTAACTCCCACAAGAGATGAACCAATAAGCAAAGATTGGGTTGACAGTTCAGAGATGATCAGGTTTAACAGATCTGAAACAGATCAGATTCCTGAATTTCAATCAGGTCCGGGATCTTTCTAAGAAAAAGCCATTTTTGATTTATTTCCTAGTGAAACTCTTATCAGGGATTTTGCTCTGGGACTTTTACTATATACAATCTTACAAACTGCTTCATATTCTGAAGTAGTTTGTAAGATTGTTAATGTATGATGATATATGTTGTTAAACATGTAGTGTTTAACAAAAGCTCTGGCCTGTGAATGATGAGTACATTTCATGCAATGCAGCCCTGAATATAAATGTACTGTATAGGAGTGAGTCTCCAGAAAAAGAGCAGGAAGTGAACACAAGTCAACAGCGCCATGTTGCACAAGAGAGCTTAAAGAAAAGAGGAAAGTGAGGAATTGATTGGTGATGATTTCTTGCATCTGGGCCAAGACGGAAATAAAAGAAAGCAAAAATGGAGGCTATAATCATGTTAGTGCCCCCCCATTCCTCCTCCCCTTCTTCTACCCTGGCCCAGTCCCTCTATTTCAGCTCCCTCCATTTTCTGAGTGGTCATCTGTTGATTACACGTTATATTTAAAGTCTGCTGTCTCGATCCTTTGCTGCCTCACTTTGGCCTGAGCTCGCACACTCGCGAGACTCCGGCATACATACATAAATAACATACATACATAAATATTTAATCAAATAAATAAATCACTCGGCCCGGCGGCCCTTTCTAATCAAGTGACATCAATCAGGGAGAACTGTGGGTAAAGAGGCCTTGCGGCTGACGCCTACTGAGTGCACCCGGATCGTTGGAGTAGCGTCTATTTGAGTCCAAGGGGGGAAATATACGCTCCATGTCCCATTACAGGAGAAGGGCTATCCTTTCGTCAGCGCGCCCATTACTCGCCCTATCATTTCCCCAAATCTAAAACCTGTTTTCAATCAACACAGCCAAACGAGTGCCTGTCCAAGAGAGGCAGAGAGAGAGAGACAAAAAAGAGAGAGGGAGCACGGGAGAGAAAGGAGCAGAGATGGACAGTGAGGGTAGAGGGAGCGAGATGGAGGGCTCTTTCCTTCTTTCTTCCAGTGATTGGAGCGTTTTGCATTCTGTATGTGTGTGTGATTGAATCCGTCTCCTAAATTAGGGCTGTCGACTCGAGGAGCTGAATGTCCTTAACCCCCCTCCCCATAACCAATGCCTGGGTGCCGCAACTTGCAGGGGTGTGTGCGTGTGTCACGTCGCTGGGGAATATTTTAAGTGCAGCCTGGGTAAAAGGTTTATGTTGAGACTTTGATTGCTAATGCTATGTTGTATGTGTGAGAAAGCATTGTTAGGTTATTAAAATTCAAAGTTTCTCAGCGGCTCTGCTAACTTGATTTCAGCTCCAAAGCCATTAAAGCCGAAGAGGCTGGGGGAGACGGTGCAAAAACAAACAGGTATTGTTTCATATTAACTACACAAGCTGGAGTCAGAATCAGCCGGGAGTCTTACTTTTGTGGCTAGAGTTTGGAAGTTTGGCCATGGCGTAGTCCCAGTCGAAGATGTAGCTGTAGAAGCAAAGCTGGTTGTACAGGGCCTTCTCCGAGTACTGCGAAGAGAGCACAAGAAATGTTAATGCAATTGAAATTGGTTGAATAACACCTGTGTCACCAACACTACTCCAAAAGATTGACTGATCCAGTCACATTTAAGTAAGGCGCATCCAATGTTATTGGAATGACTTTTCGCGCTTGGTAAAGGGCAGGCCTTCTGTAAAAGAACTGACTAACTTTTTTTTTTTTTATCGTTACATATTCTATTTAAATTCCCATAAATACATTGCAGATATGTTTTTATTTTTATTTATGATTGTATTTCATCACCTGATGATGCACTGAAGGATTGTACTATTGGGTTTTTGGCTCTTCCTGCACTGTTATCGTTATTATTTTCTTCTTAATGCATTCTGTCTGTATTTTAATTATGTAACATAAACTAAACATTTACATTTTTTCTCCCATGTTGCTCATTAATACTGGGCTTTTCTCCAACTTTAGGGGCGGACACTCAGGATATAAGATACAGTGAGCTTATTCAAACACTGACATGTAGCTGATACACACATTTCAAAACACATGTAGTTCTCAGGGCTGTGCAGCTGTCTCTCAAGGTCATATTAGCAGGGGAGAGTATATGTTATTTCATCAAGAGGTTCACAAGTTCACAGCATGCACAAGTGCGAACGCCAGCACTCACCCACCAGATCCAGGATTCATTTTACTGCAGTCTAACCAAAACTCGTACATTACGCACACAAAGAAAACGTGAACATAACGAGAACGTGCATCTTCATGGCTTTCATGACTGTTGCCAATCGCAATCAAGAACAAAATGTTTGTGTAGACACTGTGAAATGATGGCGAGAATCTCAAGTTTTTCTTTTTCATTTCTAGCCACCAATCTTACAGCTCCTCTATCTGCATGACAGAGTAAAGTAGGGATTGAGTAGTGAATGAGTCTGATTGAGAAAAAGATTGCAAAAAAAAATGTTTAGAAAGAGAAATACAGAAAAACGTTAAAATGTGAAAGAATTGAGTTATTTATTACCAGGTGTTCGGATTTTTTCCCCTAGCGATACAGACATTTCAACTGCTGCAGCTATAAATAACATCACTACAAAGTGTATACCAACACTGAAAGATGTGATCATTTATCATCTGATGACATTGTCACCTATTCCATAGACAGAGTTAGATGTTGGCAGCACAGTTAAGATGAAGGACCAAATTTTGACTATTTAATATTGGAAATTAATCACTGAGGTAGAAAAAGTAAAATATATGTTACAAAAATTTGTCAGTTCGATTTATTTGATAGGAATTACTACGAATGCATACAAATAAGTGTGAAACACAATCTATTCGTATATAAAGACATACTCAACCTATATAAACACTTTAAGCTCTTTAGGGCCTTAGTTTAATTTTATATTTATGGAAAAGTAAAAAATATTTCCTGTTTTACTTCATTTTCTCTGATGATATCATTCACTCATTAACATGCAAAACACTGCGTACCTTTCATCCGTCGCTGTTGGGGGTACCTTTCTACAACAGTCTAACAAAGCCACTGATGCTACCGTCCTCACAGTTATTCAGCAATGATGCTCTCAATCTGTCACACCTTCATGCATTAAACGTATAAATGATCTTCATTTTCAAAGATAAAATAAAAACTGAAATTTTACTTGTGACAAATCGTAGATGGACATCATTTATATATGAATCCTTGTTTGAAAAAAAAAAAAAAAAGTTATAATTTTGTATAAACAGAATAAAGAGTCATGCCAAAATATGCTACCATGCTCAATTTTCTTTTAGGTTCTGGTTAAAATCCTGATTAAGCAGGATTTGAACCTCTTCTACAGTCTAACAAGCAGTAAATAGCTCTCTCTTGATTTCTGCCATTAAATGGAAAATCCAGAGATGCACAAAGTCTTTGAAGCCGACTTCTCATCTCAGTGTATTTGAAGTAAGTGAAAGGTGTCAATTTTATGTCTTCTCTCTGGAAGAACTTCTGCATCAAAGATTGTTGCAGTTAAAGCAACTGATCACTTTGGCATGGTGTGTTAACTGACTGGAAAAAAGTCTGGATTTTTAGATTCAATCTGAAAATCTGAGATGGTCAAATTTGTCCAGCAACTCTGAAAAAAACGCACACAAAAAAAATCTAAGTACAAAAAAAGATTTGATGTGGCAAATCAAAGAGGATATAAATGTAAAGCAATGTAAAAAGACAATTCTGATTTTAGTCTACTAATTAGTGGAATAAAGACAAACATTTTACTTTCCGTGATTTCTTTAACATAATCATCCAGACTTTGAAAATTATAGAAATTATACCACTTTTACTGAATATACTGTATAAAAGCCCTGAAATGAAAAAAAAAAAACACATTACAACTTTAACATGTTTTATCAGACCCAGATATAATACTTCATAATATAAATTCTGAAAACCAGTGTACTAATCAGGACAAAAAGTAAATCTGGAATGATTTTTCACTTCTTTCATTTAAATAATGGAGTGCTTTCTATGCTAAATGAAATAAATAAGGAAGCAATAATGCTTAGCATTTCAGAGAACATAATGAGCTCTTATTATGGCTGCTACTGTGATAACTATTTATCTTTAAAGCAAAAAAAAAAAAAATCTTTTGCTCAGACCCAAAATATTCAGATCCCTCAAACTTCATGCCTACTTATAAAACAGAGGTAGCTCACTAGCATTCACCTAGTGAGAAACAAACATTATTTCAGGCTGTTAAAAGTGGATTTGAGATCATGACAGGACAAAACAAAATCTTGCAAAACAGAATAATAGACCTGGTAACAAGATTCCCACTCAAATGACTACACCTCCCTGCTAGCATCCCCCTTCCTCTGTGTGACACAGTAAAGCAAGAAAACAAATTTGCTTGCTTTGTTAATTTCCACTGCAATTAAGCGGAGCCACATGACAGCCTGCCGAAGGGAGAGAGGGGGGGAAAGAGACTGAGAGGATGAGCTAGACAGAGCAGTGGGAGGGAAAAAGAGAAGAGCGGCGAAGGAGAGAGAGAAAGACATGAGAGACAGCAAAAACAGAGTGAAGAGGAGAGAGAGAGGAAGAAGAGAGGGGATCAGACCTGATACACCCTCCCTCATAATAGTTTGTTGTGATAAGCCATTGTGAGAGAGGCATGCGAACAGCCGAGGCTGTCAATTTGATTAGCCATTATACTGCATGTTTAATTGCAGTTATTGGCTCGTCATTTCCCAGCTACACTGCAGAGGGCACGCTAAGCCTCGACCCCACACTGCCGTCAGGTGTGCGCCGAGTGCTTCATTATTACCACCAGGAAGAATCCCCCGACAATTCCCGCGCGCAAAGCGAGTTTGAGCGTGCCCATTATACCTGCCAATCGGCAACGTGCGTAATTGTAATTTCAGTTTTTACTGCTGTGGCATAATCAAGTGGTGAGAGTATCTAATGCAGCTAAATGCAAACTATGCGATGTGTGTGTGTGTGTGAGCGAGGCCGAGTGTGTGCCTTTAATGGCTTTCTAGCGCTGCCCACATGGCACGCACAGCTGTTGACCGTTGATGCACTGCCTAGTCAACAACCAAACCATGCACATCCCATAATGGAGCCTCGGTTACGGTTGCCAAGGTTGAACGAGCTCAGTCGGCACAAGCGCCGCGCGCCACCTCTTTCCCTCAAAACATAAAACACGCGCACGCACGCACACACACTACCGTCGGAACAATGTGCTGCTGATTGTGGGCGGGCCGGCCGCTGCATACTGATTGACTGACAGGTGTCAGAGAGGTGTGGCTTAAATGTAACAGGATTGTTATTGAATTTAGAGCCCCACAACCCCACCTCACTCTCCTCCACACACACACACACACACACCTACCTCGTCATTCAGCTCGGCGCTTTGTTCCCGCACTGACACCATTTCAATTTGCTCCACAAATCTGCAGCATTTTCAGCCTGACTGCCTAAGGAGCAAACCAGCTGTGAAATTGCCTCTCTCTCGGGAGTGTCGGTACCCCTCCAGCCCCCACCTCGTACCCCTTTGCCTCCAGCATCCCTGACTCACCACCCCTCACCCCCCCTCAAATACACATATACACATTCTTACCCCTTTGTAAGGACTCAAAAACACAAAGATACAAATGTTTAAGAGAAGGAAACGTGACGAAAGGATGAATAGTATAAAGACAATGGCGAGGAACATAAAAAGGGCCGTAAAACCTAAAAATAATCTAAAACTTTCAAAGCTTCAGGATAAAATAGCTCACACAATAAAACAACCACTCAAGTCATCCCCAGACAGAAAATAACACCTGCTTCTACCAGACATGGCCTGGTTACCAAAACTCAGCTACAGCAAGTATTTAAAAAGTTACCCTTTAACATATGCCAAAGAATCATGCCCCACCCCCCCACTTGTTGCTGCGCACTGCCAGTCAGCTAGCTAAAAGAAGGCTAATACATTTTCCTACTAGCCTGGACAGAAAAAAAAATTCAAATAAATCTGGTTCCAAAAAAAAAAAAGAAAAAAAAGGCAAGGACAGACTGAAACTCATCACTATCACTGTTTAGAGTTAATAAAAGATGGCGACTGGGTTTTCCTTTCTTAAAAACAATTGCAGCTGTTTGGAAATCAGAATCACAATGTGGAAACTGAAGGGGTTCCACCAATCACTCTTTTTAGTTAGCAAGCCACCTGCAGAGTCCACCCAGCCAGATAAGCCGACGAATTAACCAGCTGATGAATGCTCTTTAGGCTCCCAATGTTATTCTATAAACAGCAAAAACAACTCTGGAAAAGACTCGACACGTCAACCACTGGGTTTGTATGCTAGTATTTCTACTGGGACAATATACAAGGGAGTATAATAGCAACACTAAGTTAGTATGCTGCTTTTACAAAGGAAAAATTGAAATCTAATGAAGATTAAATATCTTAGTTTAAGAAGCTTTATGCTTGTTTCTTTCACGAGACGATACTGTTCCTTTTATGTTAGAATATAACATCCATTAATTGAATAAGCATGAGGTTGGTTTAAGTTATTTGGTTTAATTTCTAAACAAAATTTCACATTGGGAACCACTGCAAAGAGCAAGCTTTCTTAGAAACAACTATTACGATTTATGCTATAACTTTAAGCAAATGCTTAAATTGTAATATTACATGGTAGCATAGCTACGGTAATTAGATCAGGTTATACATTTCTAAGCTTAATATATGTTAATACTGTCATATAAGAATCTCATACATGGATTAACACGTGACCTCGGAAGAACTTTTCTGCAACATGTCGCTCTACTACACGAGATATGTGGTTAATGAAAAGGTAATAACTGACAATGTTTCTGCAAGCAGAGAAAACAAGCTCACGCGCACAGCCAGGTTGAACCGCGTTCACCCTCCTCAAGTGTTCAAGCACAAACTCTGGCTGCAAGCTTTTTCGTCGATACTCTTCTTCAGCGTTCCTGCAAACATGCCCTCTAAAAATTCTAAAGCTGCAACATCTAAGCTCT
The DNA here is from genome assembly GCA_903066815.1 of Brachyrhaphis roseni. Classification (NCBI taxonomy): domain Eukaryota; kingdom Metazoa; phylum Chordata; class Actinopteri; order Cyprinodontiformes; family Poeciliidae; genus Brachyrhaphis; species Brachyrhaphis roseni. Next base: position 34,170 of record CAEFZY010033991.1, read on the forward strand.
CGCAGAACTGCAGCTGCAGGTTAAAAAAATAAATAAATAAATAAAAAAAAGGAAGAAAGAAAAACGAGAGGGAGGGAGACGGAGAGAAACAAACATACATTTTCTCCCCCTCAGCTGTGAGGCCACGAGGCTTTAAAACTCTTGAGCTTTTCAGATGCGATGAGCATTATTGCCGGTTGTGGTAGTCACGCCGATCAGCTTCACAAGACACCATAATGAGTCAATATATGTAAATCTTTACTAGGCAAACACGGCGGGAAACAAAGGCATTTAACTGGTGCTCTCGCCCGCAAGCCTCAAACGATTCAGCACCGGTAATTTCTCCCCATTGAAAGGCATAATTGCCTGCTATTTGAAGATATTCATGCTCAATTTTTGAAATTAATTTCAATTGGGGGGAAATGTAGAAATGTCAGCTCCAGTGAAAGGGATTTGATTTCAATTATCCTCGCTCAAAGGACTGTGATTTCCAAATACACTTAAGCAAAATTATGACAAGAATTTTTGTTCGGCAAAATTCAGTGTTTAAAGAGCGATTAGGCGATAATGGGGCAGCTTTGAGCCGGCAGTGAATGCAGCCGTCTCCCTCTGAAAGGCACTCAATTATCTCTGATTGCTCCCGCTATAATGTATCAAATAGAGATACCTGCTATTGCCGTAATTTGTGTGAAAATTAACATGCTGCAATTTCCACTAGAGGGAAAAAGGGAGCTCTAATGGGCGCCTGAGCGTACATCAATAAAACGAGGGGAGAAAAAGAGGGAGAGGCAGCGAGGGTGGAGGAGAGAGAGAGAGAAAGAGAGAACGTGCCAAGAGAAGACAGAATGAGCGTAAGAGCTAAGGAGGGAGGGAAAGAAACGAAAAGAAAGGAGCAGAGGAAGAAAAGGGAAAAGAAAAGGAAAGTCGGGACAGATATTTAAGAATGGACGAGGGAAGAAAGGAATTAAGCTCAGAGGAGAGATGGAGAGAGTGAGCGAGAGAGGAAGAGAAAGAAATTTAATTTACTGAAAATATTACAAATTGCACCTGTGCATAACTCCCCCAAATTACCAACCAATCAAGGCAGAGTGCCTATTACTCTCCCATTACATGGAGATCAGATCACGCTCTGAATCTGTGTCCAAAGAGAGGGAGGGAGGGAGAGAGGGGAAAAAAGGGACGAGGCAGAGCAAGAGAGATGAAGAGATGGAGGGAGGAAAAGGAAGAGATGGAACCCAAGGCGATGGATAATGTACCAAAGGAGGAATGCAGAGACATAGCTGGGATGTTTCTGAACTGAAACTTCCCAGAATGCTGATATTTGCTCAATATCCTGACAGATTTCAATAAAGCCAGAGAGCAACAATCAGACGAAACATTCAAACAACTCCAAACTTCGATTAAAGAAATCACATGTCTGATTGGAAAATGGTGGCTTCTTCTTCTTCTTCCCTTTGAGCAGTCTGACTACCGCCAGCTCAAACAACCACTGAATGACCTCTTGAGTGCTTCGTATAATTAGCACCAATTAAATATGTAAGCTGCTGGGCTATTACTCTCCGTGCACCGGCTCGATTCAGACAACTGTGTTACCATATACTGAGTAGCCAATATTAGCCGACGATGAGCCATAATATAAATGTTTCCTGGAAAATATGCAACAGAGAGAGAGTTCAGTGGCAGTAATTAGGGTTTAAGCATTTGGTTTAAGGGCACTTCAGCAGGGCAGATGCTTGTTTTGCTGAATGGGTGATAGACTTTAAAAAGGAGCATTTAGTGTCCAGATATTAAAGGCTAAAAAAGACAAATCATCTAATGGATATTCTGATTTAAAAGCTGTAGGTAGTAAGAGGAACCTTTAAATTACAGGGCTGAAAAATGGACTTCAGATGCAGACTGCAGCAGTTGTGTTTAGCAAACCCACAGTTTTGTCTCTTGATTACCAAGTTTTAAAGGTAATCTGGAGTTTTTATACATTTATGAATGTAGACAAAAAACAACACTGGAACCCTTTATGTATCACAGAGCATTAGGGATATTTTTACTTCAATAAAAGACATGCCTTTTGAGGCATTTGTGGAAGCTTGCAAAGGACGCTGCTCTTCTACATTAATGTTTAACTTTGAAAACAAATACAAACTAAATTATAATACTTTGACTTTATGCTTGCATCCCTCTGGAAAATCTTTAGCTACAGATGTTTGTAAAAATGTCCTATTAGTGCAAGATATAATTAGGAAGTTTACCATAGAAGCATAGAGTAAAACCGATATCTTATGTGTTAATAAAGTGAAAGTGATGGCAGGATAAATAAACACTGAAATGGGGCTTTAAACAGCTGACAACAACATCAGTCAAAGAGAATAAAATCCGAGACAGAAACAGGAAAATTAGGTTACTGATATGATAACTTAAATGTCAAATTGAAGTATTTGTGCTGATTACAGAAGCATTTTAAGAACAAGCCAAATAATCTTTACTCCAAACTTCTGCATATTTATTCATTCGTCTCATTGTTGCATCTGTTTTTGTTTGTTTAAAAAGTTGTTATTAAAAGTTTAAGAGTAATTTCGCACAGCGTGATAGTGGGAACCTTCCAAATATATAACAACTACTGTTATTCAACACAGATGGAAAAACTAATAAATCAGATTGTAAAAGGGCTTAAATAAGTTAGTATATCATAGCAAGAATTACAGTTGGCTGTCTTTAATATCATTTATATTTATATCTGTAAAGATCAATTTCAAGTCTTGCCACAGATACTCAATTGGGTTTGAGTGTCTGAGTCATCCAGACATTGATACGCATTGATCTAAACTTTTCAATCATATAGGCAGAAGGTTTAAGGTTCTAGTCCTACTTGAAAGTTATCTTTGGCCTCAGTTTCAAATGTTTTGCAGCTTTCCTGTGCATGCTGGAAATTTTACCCACTGCATTATGCTGCCACTATTTTGTTTCATAGTGGAGGTGTTTTCATGGAGAAAGGCAGTCACACAGTATTTAGCATGTGGGCTAAAATGCCTAGCTTGTGTTAGCCCAAATAAATAAGTATTAATATATATATATATATATATATATATATATATATATATATATACACACAC
>CAEFZY010033999.1:0-21897 GCA_903066815.1 Brachyrhaphis roseni
TACCTTTCTCGGTCCCAGAGTGAAGACCAGGAAGTGGGGGGGTGTGTGATGGCCAAATCCATGGCCACACCCTGATGTCGGCAAAGATGTGGCCAGGGTTCAGCAAACTTAAGTCCTGATTGGACTATACCATTAGTTCCTGCTGGCAAGGGGAATGGGTAGTTTTTCTGTTTAGATAAGTTTTATATTTAAGTAAATATTAGTATTTAAAGTTTGATATTTTTGATTTTCATTACTGTGTCTTTAGTTTAGCCAAACTGAGCTGCCCTGTTATTTGTTTTTGTGTTATTTGTATTCATTTAGTTACCCCTGTTGTGTCTTGGTCTGATCAGCCAGTATATAAACCCCTGTGTCATTTCTTGTTAGGTCAGTTATGTTTTGTTTGTTTGTGCAGCCAGTTTGTTTATATTTTTGCCTGAGTTCAGTTTTGTTTCTTTGACCTCTTTTATGAGCTCAGTTTATCTTTTGTTACTTATCATTTTGGGTTAAAATAAAAAACCCTATTTTTCTAAATACATCCTGTGACTCCTCCTGTTTTAACTCGGTCCATCACAACCTCTTAAGTGCAGTCAGGTTCTCCAGAGTCCTGCTATATGACCTCATTATTTGACTAAGGTGTGTTGAAGTAGAAAGACATCTAAAAGTTGCAGGAGACTGGCCCTCGAGGCCTGGAGTTGCTCACCCCTGCGCTATACATGTTAGAATGATGAGGTAACAGACAAACAATACTACATTGACTTAAGAGTCAAGTAATTACTATAAATGCCTAATTTTTTGTCTAATAAAAACACAGATTTTCATAAAAAGTGGCCACTTTGGTTACTATACAGGTCTTCTTGTTGGAAGGGGGTTTAGGAGGACAGGGTTCCTCACATATCAGTGGATGATGTGAGAGCCGACAGTGGGAGACCCCTACAGTTATCCAAATGAACATGAATTTTACATGAGTCACTTCAAACGCTTGTCTCTATGAATAAACAGAGAAATAAGTTTGTGGAACATTCATTTTGGCCAGAGGCATTAGGAGTCTCATGAGGGCCACAGGAGTCATATTTGCGAGGAGCTCACCTGAGTAAAAGGAGCTGGAATTTTCTCTTACTGGAATCTTACATTTTGTTACAACATTTTCTGAAATGTAGAAAATAGGATGAAATTTTATTTATTTTTTTTAAAGTATGAGCACACTTCTATCTAAAAAGCTGTAAGTATAAAAAGAATTTGAAGTATGAAGGAATTTCAACCTTACCTGCAGTAATTACAGCACTGATCTGGTCTGCTTTGGTAAGGAAAGAGTTGAGTCAAACAAGGAATGGTCATGAGATCTCAGTCATAACCATTCCTGACCATGTCCATTCGGACAAGATAAGTACCTCCAAATCCAAGAACATAGACTTGAGACAAAAATTAATAGAGTGCCATAAATGGGTCAGGGAAGATGTCCTTTCCCTCATGGAGGAGTTCAAGTATCTCAAGGTTTTCTTCATGAATGAGGGACTATTAGACTAGAGGATCAATAGGCAGACTGGTGACCCATATACTGCTTGCATTGACGCAAGCAGTATATGGGTCTGTCATGGTGAAGAGAGATGAACCAGTCGGTCAGGTTTCACAAGCTCCGGATATCGGCCAGAGACTGAGGTTTCTTCAAGCATAACATTTTTATTGCGATCCAGTTTCTACATCTCCAGTGACTGGAGTCTCTCTCACCTTCAGTTTTTGGAACAAGATCTCAGAGTGTAACTTTTCCATAACTCCCTGAAGTGTGAAGTACTCCGAACGAGTGAAAGCGCACATCCACAGAACATGCGCAGAACGCCCGCCTGTAAGGTTTATTCTATGCATGAACAGCTAAATAGCAAAAGCAATGGCAGAATTGACCCAGTCATTTATTACCATCAGTGGAAACAGTGTTTGATTCTTATAGAACTCATGCCACTTAAAGAGTTTTTGAACCATTCTCCTCCAAAAGTAGCGAAGTCATCGCAAATAATTTTGTCAAACTTCCACGCTGGGCTCGTTGAACAATGCATATTTACTTGTGACTGAAAGGAAGAAATTACAGATGACTCGAAAGTAAATCAGACAAATTATATCTGCATATCTATCTGCAATGCCACTGCGTTGAGCATTTGATTTGATTTTCACAACCCACTCCCTCTGAGGTGCGGCTTGTCTGGGTCTCGATCTTATTTGAATACATTTGAATCATCCTCCATGCATTCTCCCTCCTTGTCTTCCTGCCTGCATCTTTGTAGCAGATAAAGCACTGTGCTTTCAGCTGGAACACATTAAATGACTTTTTAGAATGAAAAATGACAAGTTATTTCCTCAAAGTCTTACATGGTATGGGGCAGTAAGGTTTTCCTGAGCCAGCAGGGGATCGGTTGAAAGGAGGGGGATCTTGGATGACTTTCTTTAATATGAAAATGAGGATGATTGAAGTTTTATTTCTGGGTGTTTTTGCTAGTGCTCAGTAATTTGTGTGTAGAGCTTTTCTTCACACACTTTCATGCCTAAGGTTCCAATTTTTGTTTTGGTTGTTTAATAGGATAACACTGCTTAAAAACTGAAGTTATTATCTTTGGAACGAAGGAAGAAAGATTCAGAGTCAGCACACAGCTTTGGTTTTTACAGCTAGAGCCCAGTCGTCAGGCCTGAAATCTGAGTCTAGTGATGGACTCAGACCTGAACCTGGAGAGATTTTAGTCTGCTCAGTTCTGCCTATTTTGTTTTTGGGCCTCTTGTCACTTTAAATCCAAATAAACTAATGCTGGTCACACCACCCCCAACTCAGCGTTTACACTCACATGTGAAAATGGCTGCAGACAGATGTGCAATTATACAAATGCACATTTTTGAAAAGCAGAAGTGGAGCCTTCTGCACAACCAACACAAATGCAGCAAGTGGTTTCTGGGTGGTAAGTAAACAACCAATAAAACACTTGTCTTTTCCGGTAGACATTTTACAGCACATGTAGCAGTAAAACCAGCTGACCAAACGTGCTGGAGCTCAACTTTTGTTGCGAGGCGACAGGCTAGGCTTCCCTCAGGTTGTGAGTTGAGTGGCAGTTTCTGCTGATTTATGATGTTACATTCCTGAAGTTTTTTCCAGACACCAAAAAAAACGTTAACTTATTGCTAAATACCAGCTAGCTGTTTTTATAGAAGCTGTAGAAAGAAAAGTGGAAGTACAAAAATATGCAACATGTGAATTTTGCGTAGTCCATCAGAGTTCTCCCTTGTCTGAAAAACAATAATTAAAAGCCCCAAATTTGTCCAATGACATTCTCATAATGACTGTATGGAAACATCTGACTAACAGTGTATAGAAAGCTTTAGGGAACATTCGCACAACTGCAAAGAGAATAGGTAGGAACTCAGGATTTAACAAGTGAAATACATTCGTGTTCAGGTTAATGGTATTGTATGGATTCACATTTAAATCAGAACCCAAAGAGCAGATCCAGAACAAACTTCAGTCAAGCAGGCCGGGCCCAGCTGCTCTGTTCAGTTTGCTGCTGTCAAAACCCGGAGCCGGATGCGCAGGCAGACTTTAACGGATAGGAAAGGCCTTCTTCCCCACAACATAAATCACACAGCAAACTGTCACTCTGGCAGGAGAAGAGACATTTATTTTCTTCCAAGTTTGTTTTTTCAGCATAAGGTCATACCCGCCAAGTATCTGTCAGCTGTTTTGAAAATTGCAATTATGATTTACAGGATAATTGCAATTTTCAAAACAGCTGACAGATACTTAGCTTAAGGATGGATGGATTTACAGGATATCTGCCAGCTTGTTGCTAAGTTGAGTGGATACATCCAGAAAGTTTTCTGGCTTCCTTCGCCTTCACGTTATAATATTCAAACAGATTTCTTAAGGAAGCAAGAACAACATTGGGTAAGTTTGATGTTCAAATTTTCTGCAATGATGTCAGTAAATTATGTCACTGGACAGAGGTCAGCTTTTAGTGGTTGGTTAATTAAAACCTATGAATTCTGCAGGATCTTAAAGATATTCTAAAGTAAAGTAGAGGTCATAGCCACTTTGACGCCTTGTAAAATGTCTTTTTACAAGTGTCTTAAATTTTGAAAGAATCCATCATGTTTTAATATATTTAAAGGTGACTTCTATATAAAGATTGAAGTTGCCTGATGAAGTCAAACTGAGGATGAGGTAAAGACCCTGACTGTTTATCTGAACCTCTGTTTGCTTTTTCATTTGTAGACAAAGGCCTGACTATTTCTCTACAATTCATCTGGAATGTGTTATTAGAAACAATTATTAGCAAGTCATTAGCTAGCTTATGGTCCACCAGTTACTATGGATATGTCCAAATTCAGGGTCTGCTGCCTTCGAAGGACCCTGTGCAGCAGGTCAACATAGGGCAGGTTCTTTGTTGACCAGGAGTAGGAGGCTGATGAATCAGACAATCTGATTTTCAGATTGAAACCCCCCTCTAACTTTCTCTCTGCTGCACTGCAGCTTCTTCCTCATAGTGGAGCCTGCATGAAAGCTAAGGCTAGTTAGCATGGCCACCAATGATGGCGGATAAACAGTTTTCCTGGAATGGTACATTGTTTCTCTGCCATTAGTACGTTTAGCATCGAGTACACAATCATGATTGACGGCAATAAAACCCTCCTTGGCTGTGATTGGCTGCTCCTTACCAAGTGATGTATTTTTGCAGTTAGTAGCGGGAAAACTGGCAGGAAGGGTAAAACGTTCGGTCATCCGGGAGGGATTCACAAGGATCTTTGTTCCAGGTAGGGAAAGTGTGTCACATATTTAACCTTCGTAGGATTTTCACAAACACTTCAGGGTCGACTTAAAGCCTTGAAAGCCTTTCTGTAAAACAGCTGTCAAGCTGAAAATGATTGGGTCCAAACCAGTGAATCACTGAAGTTCTTACCTGAAATCCACCTGCTCTTTCCTCAAAGTACCAGCATACTGTACCTCCTACAAGACACATATCAGTTATCTGACCAGAGAGTGGATGGAATCCATCCACTCATTTTTCTTTTCTCAATTTGAACAAATATGAGAAAAAAGTACTTTTTAAAAATGTTTCATAACGCAGCACGCATCTGTAGATGAACGTGATTATGGAGAAATGTATATATTTGTATTAATTGCCAGACTGAATGATGTAGTTTCATATCTATATATATATTCATGCTTTTAGAAATGCAGAGTAAAGCATTCATAATATATGGGTTGTGTGTTGACGGCACATTTGTTTCTTGTTTTCTACCGACTTTTACTTATTCTTTGTGTTCACATTTATGTGAGTTATCCAAATAATTGCACATCAATATATTACATAATTCCCTTTTGTCTTTTCTGAACTAGTTATAGAGGTCAGCTTTTAGAGGCTGGATAATAAAAACCTCTGCTGTGGCTAGGATGTTAAAAAGGTTCTGATGTGAAGTAATTATTCTAAATGGTTGACCCTAAAGCTCTGAACTAGCCGGACTCCTTGAACTTATAAAAAATGTCTTTTATTATCTGTTTAAATCTTCATGGAATCTATCAGATTTTTTTATATCTTTTAAAGGCGACTAGCACTCAAAGAAACAAAAAGACTGCAGCCAAGAGACTTGAACAACAGCGCAGCCATTTTACATTTACTAGAGTCTATTCATATATATAATAACTTAAGATGTTTTTTCAACCACTGGTAGATTTCATCGTGAATAGTCAGTTTAATGGACGTTTTCATGACACCAGATGTTTTCATAAGGTCTTCTGTCAATCCATCCACTCTCTGGTCAGATAATTGATATGTGTCTTGTAGGAGGTACAGTATGCTGGTACTTTGAGGAAAGAGCAGGTGGATTTCAGGTAAGAACTTCAGTGATTCACCAGTTTGTACCCAATCATTTTCAGCTTGACAGCTGTTTTACAGAAAGGCTTTCAGTCGAAGCTGAAGTGTTTGAGAAAATCCTACGAAAGTTAAATATGTGTCACACTTTCCCTACCTGGAACAAAGATCCTTGTTTACACTCTAGGTAATCTGCAGATGTATAATGTTCACATTTTATGAATTACAAAGGGCACTGTTATGTATTTTGCAGACATAGAGTGCTGTTTTATAGCACAATCAAGTAAATAAGTTAATGTCAGTTGTTAATAAAATGCTGTACATATCAAATATGACTTGAAAGAAGTATGATTTCGTAATTTAGCGCCCTAAAATTGGGTCTCTGTCTCTTTAAGATATTCCTTCTCTTTCTAAAACTCTTCCTTCAAGAAGTCATCACGTCATGGATCCTCTATTAATCCTTTAACATTTTTTTTTACCAGCATTTCACTGAGAAGTAGCTCCTATAATGAGCTCAACAGATCCACCAGGCATTTGCTAATTGTTGCTGACTAGTCTTAAGGAGCAAATAAAACATCTTACTTTATAAAAAATGTTCGAAGGAGTGGATGGCTGCTTTGATCTCTTAGTCTAACATTTTATAGGCAGTCACAAAAACAAGACAGAAAATGTCTCTAAATGATTGACAGCTGAAACAAACCATGCAGGAATGGCCTCACATTTAGCAAATAATGCTTCTTATAGAGATAACCATGGAAACCGATGTAAAATGCTGCTTTCCACTTGACTTATTGAGTTTATGTCCAATTGTACATCTAGCTGCTGCCATCCAATTATAAATGAAATAACATAAAACACACTTACTACATTACTAATTGAATTTATTTGAATTTTCTGTAAACTGCACTGCATATAAATTGTATTTTTTTGATCATATTTATCATACCAGTCAGATTTTTTAAAAAAGCAAAATGTATATTAATTTACTCAGTTTGAAGGTAAAGCTGCCTCCTCCAGAAGTTTGTATATCTGCTTTAAATAGAAAAAAGTATCACTTTATCAAAAAAAAAAAGCTGAGGAGAAACAAATGAATGAGAATGGAATCTTGTTTGGTGAAAAAAATCTGAAAAGTGAAGAGACTGAGGAGAGAAAAGGTGTGAAATAATTAAAGATACCTAGCAGTGTTAACAGAAAGTTATAGGAAAGGTTAGGAAAATAATCATTTCACCTTCCCATTGGAATATTGGATTCCTATAGAATACATCTCTCTGGATAATCATTTGTCAATATGACAGCTGATACGACTGACTTTCTCTTGCTGAAAATAGTTCAGTTAAACTCTGCTACTGACAAATTATTTTCTATTTTTGTATGAGGCTCTAATAACATTAACAAGCAGCAGAAACCCATCAGGCTTCACGTCAAATAAAGAAACATTAAAATAGAACTCAAGTTAAATGAAATATACTGAACTTTAAATAGGAAGATTATCATGTGGCTATGTCATCTTATTCCCTTCAAGTCCTGAAGTTCACATTTTTACTTTTTGTCAGATTAGTTTCACAGTTAAGATGCTGTTCAGGCCTGTTAAGGTTCCTCATTGGATGGATAAATACTCTTGGTGTTGTCAGCTGCGCTTCAGCAGTTCAGGACGTCGAAGTTCAATGTTAGGCTGGCGTGAAGCTAGGTGTAACCCCTGAAAAATGATCAGACGCTTCAGAAAAGAAATAAAACATAGACCTTCCATCTTTGGTTTCTAAAGCAACACTTTCCTGATTTATTGGCATCCCTAATGTACTTTCTTCCTCCTGTGTTTCAAACCAACAACTAATTCCTTCTCTCTGTGTGTGTCTGCATCTTGAAGTCATCTCCCCTGCTGCTGCCTCTCTCCCCTCCTCTCCTCCCCTTCCTCTCCACATTAATTTTTAAAACCAGGAATAGAGGGCTCAGTCAGGATGTGTAATCTCCATGTTTTAATAATGGCCTCGCTCACAATGTACATTAATCCAAAGTGCAGACGGACACACAGTTGCATCAACGTGGGACAAAACTAGATGAAGAATTTCAGCCATTTTCTGCAGCATTTCTCGAGTTGAACACAACAGACTATTTTCCTTTGGTTATATGATCATTAGAAAGTAAAGCAATAATTTTCTTTGTAAAGATTATTAAGTAACGCCATGTATTTGCATTTTTACAATTTTGACAACTCAAGGATAGTTTTATTCCTTTCAGTGTCTGAAATCCAGAAACATACACCAAGTAGAACTCAGGAAAACTTTCCAGAAGAACGAAAACCTGACATATCATAGAACTCATGTATCAATACAACAGGCATCCCAGACAAAATAGTAATAGTAAAGTATTTTCAGCAGGAAAATTTGTCCGGTGACGAGGAGGAAGTCAGAGAGACGCTGTCTGGATGAAGTAGGATGGAAAGCTAACAAACTGGCAAAGGGTTTCTGTAGAAATCAGCTAATCAAAAGTAATGCTTTTCAATGCCAACTGAATGTGAGTCTATGCCATTAACAGTAAATGCATAAACTATTACACATTTTTGTGTTTCAACAAAATCAATTATCTCAGCATTTTTCAGTTTTACTGTAATTACAGATCCAAACTTAAACTGTTTTGCGGTGGCGCTGCACTAACAAGCACTAAAGGAAGCAGCACAATAACCTCTTGAAGAAGACAACTTCCTTTGTCACAAAAGGCAAACAAAAATGGAGTGGCGTCAGATTTGATCGGTTGTAGGATTTGTCTTGTGTCTTTGGTAAGAGACCTGGAGACATTTCTCCTATTGGCACTGGACTTACACGTTTGTTTTGGTTGTATTTACCCAGAATGCCCTGCGCTGCTGTTCTCATCCTGCTTGGCGTTCACACAAGCATTCAAGCCGCATCAGAGTTCACTTCAACCCATAGGACTGGGTTTTCAGGTGGACCAGAGTTCGATTGAAGATTCACAGCTTCCCAAACGAACCAGACTTTCTGGGCAAACAAAGAGTTGGATGAAAGTGGCTTAAACAGGGCTGGTGTGAACGCACCCTCAACCAGAGCCCCTGTTGAAAACGGTTGTGTCAGGATTCTTTAACTACAAACCACTGACCACTGGCTTCCCATAAATAAACCAGCCTCTGTGTGTGTAGGGTGATCACATGGTTCTGGTCAAATGCTGTCTCAGTGTAAATCATTTAGTGGGGACGAAGTGTGGGTGATGTAGTAATAACAGATCCTGAACGGGATGGTTGCTTGGTTTTCTGGCCCTCAGCAGCCCATCAACAATGACGGTGGCAATTATCATCTCAGCGGTCTGGCTTTAATCCTGCTCCTTCTCTCTGTTGGTCTTTATCCTCACATCGGGTTCCTGCTCTCCTCATCTTCACCCTCATCTCTCTGTCCCATGTTTGTCTCTACTACAAGTGTCTCTGTGCAGACCCCCCGCTAAAGCAGATAGGCTCTGTGTGACTTTGCTCTCAGCTGGACACAGGCACATCGCTGCTTCAGAGAGCTTAAAGAAAGCCTTGCTCCTCCAGGTCTCCTCCCACACCTCCCCTCATCTCTCTTGCAGGTTTTCTCAGTGAGAGACGGCAGACGAGCATCCCTGCTGCGGTTACGATCCTCACCATGTCTGCTTTTATTTTCTCCCGCTCCGTGTGGCTGGCGTATCCTTGCCAGGAGAGTGCAATGTGCAAGCGGCAGTGACGAGGAGGAATAACACATTTTTAGGCTCATAAAATAAAACCCTAAACCCAGCGACTGCATATGTGCACTTGTGGGTTTTATTTCCACAGGTATTGAGATATCAATCTCTTTGATTTCCTGGGCCACAATCATACAACGGCAGTGCATGGATTATGTTTTTTTTTTTTTTTCCTTTTTCCTTTTGGTGTTTACCGCACTGACAGAACTGTGATATTGCAGGAAAAGCAGAATCTATGTTGATAATCAGAAAAGAATACATTTTATATTGGCAATTTCTTCAGAGCGCAGAGGAGAAGAAAGATTTTTATTGGATTATACATACAGGCATGATGCCCATGTCTACACTGTATATTTGCAGTAAATCTTTTTCTGAATCACATTCAGTGCTGTATACAGTATTTGCCCCTTTACAAGTGTCTCAGATTTTGTATTTTGGTCATATTTAAATGTTTCTGATCATCAAACTAATTGTATTACTTGACAACCATGAGCCAAGTAAATAAAAATAGCAGTTTTCAATGCCTTCTTTCATGTTTGAAGGGTAAAAGCTATCAAAACCCACCTGGCCCTGACTGAAAAAGTAATTGTGCCATAAACCTGACCAGAGACGACCAAAGAGAGCCGGGAGGCTGGATTTGTGCTAAGGCTAGTTAGCATGGAGAGCAAGGACAACAGATAAACAGTTTTCCTGGAACAGGAAGTTGATTCTCCGCCATTACCACATCTAGTACTGAGTGGATGAGATTGATTGATTGGCTGATTGATTGATTGATTGGCTGATTGATTGACAGTGCTTAAAGACTCCTCCTGCCTCTGACTGATCATTTTTCGTCACCACGATTCGGGAGCCGTGCATTTCATCAGAAGGCGATAGATAGCAGCTTAGGGAAGATATTGATGTTTTCACAGATTATCTGTTTCATAACATGCTGTCATGACATGGTGACAGTTTTAACAAATATGTTAAATACATTTTTTCATGAAAGTTTCATACTGAGTCTTTCACACTGCTGATGAGGAATCTTGGCCCGCTCCTCTTTGTATAATTGTTGGAGTTCAATCAGTTTGTGTTTTGGGACCTAAACGATTATGGCATGGAATAATGAACACAGATTGTGAGAAACATGTTCTGAAATTCTGTTAGCTTCAGACGGGATACACATCTTCCAAAAAGTTTCTCTTTTGTCTGGTCAGTCCAAAAACTATTTTCCAGGGCAGGAGTGTTCAAGTTCAGGCACTGAAGTGAGATGAGAATTAAGGGAAATGTTGGGCTAATTCATCTGAAGACTTTCTGTAAAGTTTTTTTTCCTTCACTTTGGCATGTTTCTGTTCATTGGAGCGGCCGGCTGTCTTTCAAGTAGGACAGTTAAGCGTAATGTGAACTAAACTCCTATCCTCCTATTGATCTTTTAGCCTGCTTCATACTGTCAGATGCTTGAGTATACAGGTCTGTGTGTGTTGCTGGTGAAACTGAACTCGTTTTACTAAAAATGTCAATGTCAAAATACACCATTTCTAATAAAAGCAGGACTTAACATTAGCTAAAAGACGTAAATGAACGACCTGACTCATTTGTTCATCCAGCTGTGAATGGCTGTCAGTGACGGCTCCAAGGTTTTGTACAACTGTCTGGTGAAATGCAGATCAGGTATCAAGAATAGTTTCAGGACCAGCATGAAAATTCTTTTGTCCAAATAAAATGACCTCCGTTTTATTTTTTGTTAGGATTAAGAATGTGAATAAACAAAGTTAATTCGTGATTTTAAAAGAGGGAAACTGTATTGCATTGAGATGTGGATCTCTGCCTCTGTGCAGAGAAAAAGACCTAGCTCCTTCGCTGCTTGGAATGATGCTTCATAGCCCAAATTAATGTTTATTAATTTCATCAGAAAAACAAAATCATTAACCTAAATGGAAATTACATTTTTTTTTAGAAATACCCTGATGAAGTGATGCTTAGTGTTTGAAAATTCTGCATCATAGAGCTCAGTTCTTATTCCTTTTCCACACATAACATGTAAAACTTTCCTCTTCATTGTCCTGATTTCCCTCCATCAGGTTGCATCATTTGCTGGCTGTCCTCCTACTGTCGCCAAGATCCACATTAGTCACAGTGTGAGTGGAAAGATGAAGGTGTGAAAGCCAGACTGGCACTCAGAGGTCTGAGTGACCGCCGAGGAAAGGCAGAAGAGGAGATGAAAAAGTTAAAGTGGACATCCCATTGTGACAGTTAATATATATTCCAATATTCATTACACATCCCTCCCCCGGCCTTGACTACTCAACCTGGGTGAGATTCAAATTAAATGGCCTGTGCAAGGTATGCATGAGCTGGAGAGACGGGTGAGGAAGAGGCGAGCGAGTGAGTCAGACCTCTGCCTTGTAAAGCCCTTATTAAACTTTCTGCTTCATTACGCTGCTGCGTCTCAGATCCCGACGCGGGCTCTGTTGAGATGAGAGGTTGCGGAAATCGGAGCGTCGTATCTATGTTTCTGCGTGAACAGACGTAGAGCTGGTGTTTGGCAGCCGCCAGCGCCGCTTATTGTTGCTGTTGGTTTCGGAGCACGTCTGACGCTCCTCCAGTCGGGGAACCTGCCAGGAGAGACGGATTGCTGTTGGACGTGTCGAGATGCTGGGAGCAGAAGCTTAATAAACACTTCCTCAGAAATATAAAAGAGTCTTGCATTTTTGATGGAACCCACATAGGCTTTCTACTACCGATACAACTGCCAAGCAAGGCCGGTTCTCAGAAAAATAATAACGTGACAAAACGCACCACTTATGCAAAAAGCGTATTTCAGATCTGATTCAGGTGTGCCGGGAATATTTGCAATGTTTGCAAATATTTCATCATCAGCATGAGGAGATGATCTGAATTAATATAAAATGAAGTTTCAAACTGAGGCAGTTTAGTAAGTTAGTCAAATTTATTTGTAGCACATTTCAGCATGAAGGCAGTTCAAAGTGCTTTACCTCATGAAAACATCATACAGTCACCAAGTATGAAACAAGCTACAGACATGACATTTTCTTATAATGTCATCGTCAAAATCACCAAAACACATCAATTATATTAATCAATTAATCAATATTCAATTTACTGCTATTCAAATACAACTCTAAAGAGGAGGGGTTTTAGTCTAGATTTAAAGGAACTCAGTGTTTCATCTGTTTTGCAGTTTTCTGGAAGTTTGTTCCAGATTTGTGGTGCATAGAAGCTGAGTGCTGCTTCTCCATTTTGGTTCTGGTTCTGGGGATGCAGAGCAGAACCAGAACCAGAAGACCTGAGAGTCTGGAAGGTTGATCCAACAGCAGTAGATCTTTAATGTATTGTGATGCTAAACTGTTCAGTGATTTATAAACTAACAGCAGGATTTTAAAGTGTATTCTCTGAGCTCCAGGGAGCCATTAGGACTGTAGAACTGGGTGATGTGCTCTGTCTTCCTGGTTTTAGTCAGAACACCAGCAGCAGCTGCAGCTGGAGGACTGATATTGTAGGCAGACCTGTTAAAACACTGTTGTAGTAATCAATGCAGCTAAAGGTAAACTCATGGATGAGTTCCTCTATATGTTGCTGAGACATTAGTTCATCCTGGAGATGTTCTTCAGTTCACAAAAGGCTGACTTTGTAACTGTCTTCATGTGGCTCTGAAGGTTCAGGTCTGAGTCCATCACTATGTTCAGATTTTGGGCCTGATCTTTAGTTTCTAGCTGTAATAACTGAAGCTTTTGACAATGTTGACAGATTTAGATTTAAAATCATTTTGCAAACATTTCTTCTCACTTGAAATAATACAATCTGTAGGCATTTCCCTGCCACTGTCCTAACATCTGAAGCTTACTGGTTGATTATTTTTTATTAGTAGTACATCAGTAGTACATCTGTAATTCATGTCACACTTTTCACATGTTCCTCTGTAAAAACAAACATGAAAACCATGCATTCATTTCCTTCTGCTTCAATTATTACGCACTACTTTGTGCTCTGTTGAAGTTTAATTATAAAATGACAAAAGATAAAGACTTCAGAGAGGAAATATACCTTTTTAAAAACATTTAAATGTGATTATTAGTATACTGGGGGGTGACAGCAAAACGGGGCCTAGGCGTGAAAATCTCATACCAACCTACTAATATTTTAATAACTGGTAAGTTTTATTACTTGGATTATTTTCCACAAAAAAAAAATGCAAAAACGCTCATCTTTAGGAATGAGCCTTGATCTTACAGGCCTATTAAATATAAACATGTCTGATTAGACAAAAGTTGTATGTCTGAATTTTAATGGTTTGCTTCATGATCAGCAACCATAGCTATAATTAACATGCTTCTTTATTCTATCCACAGCTTTTTTTTCTCACAGCTAATTACACACGGAGACGTCTGATAATTAATTTGTTGCTCTGTCTTTAGAGGGAAACATGGAGCGCTCAACCTGACTCCATCACAGGATTCAGACGAGGGATTGAAGAAAAGATGAAAACAGTCACATTTTACATGAAGCCTGTTTTTCAACAAAAAACATTTTCATGGAAAATTTTACTTTATCATTAATCATTCACCCTCACATGACTTTGAAGTAGCTTGTTTTCATGATCATGAACACTGATTACAGTTACGGCGTAATGTACAAAACATAAAGAAGGTTTTAGTGGTTCAGTTAAACTCTGTCATTGATTTCTACGCGGCTCTTCATTTAGATTGTTTGTTTCTCTGGCTGGCAGAAAGATGAAGATCAGCATGTCCTCCTGTTAAGAGGTGTGTTTGTTTTATGAATGTTCGCAGCCCAGGTGCTACAGATAGTTCATCAGAGCATTGATCGCATTGATTGGATTTTTTGGGGGGTGGGCATTACCTGAGGTATTTTAATGTTATTGAATTACTTTGGGTTGTTTCAGAACAAACTTAATCTACTTCTATTCTCATTGTCTTACTGGCATAATTACAGAGACTTCCAGATTGGTTGAAATGAAAGCAGTTGCAACATTTATTTATCCGTTCTTAATTACTTTCCATGTTGCTCTCTTTCACTAGCTATGTGGAGCACACGCCGGATTATCTGCACTGTTGGGACTTGAGAAAGGTTTTGAATGCAAATCTAGAATGTGGCTTCAAAATAAATCTTCTGACTTCTGTGGAGAAGAAAAGTCTTTAAACGTTGTGCAATCTGATATACGGTGAAGAAATGGATGGTTTAGCACAGACGCAAGGAACAGTTGTTAGTGGAATAATTAGCTTATAATGGTTCTTTGAAATAAAACCACTTCCTGTTTGAAAATGAGTTTGAGTAACAAATGTCAAAATGTCCCAAAATGGTCAGTAACTTCTTCTTAGGATCATTCTGTTGGTCAGATTCTGTAAAAAAAACAAAAAAAAAACAGAGGTATTAGGAAGTAGTGAATTACTGGCCAACTGAAGTGACTCGGGTCTCAGCAAACTTGAGAATCCTCAGAGATGTAACCTTTGAGGACTGGAGAGTGTCCCTTTACTGGAGTCTGTTTCACCCACTGAACAGTCTACAAGCTGAAACCTGGGGCAATGGAAACTCAGGCTGCAGGGCAACATGAATCACAAACAAAACTATTCAATGACGAGGTTCCACTGTGGGGAAGTGACAGGCTACCTCGTCTATCTCGGTACACTTGAAATGAGATAAAACTAACTTACAAATAACTTCTCAGCAACATACAGGAGTTTCTTTTAAGTCAATAATTTCTTAATATCGAAAAAGTACAAATTCCACAGGCAGATTATTTCACTTTTAGCATGGGAAAAATGTCTTGTTATAAGAGAAATACCATAATTTAATTTGATATTTACTGTTTCATCAATATAAAGGGATTATTGTCTTAAAACAAGCTCTTCTAGATTGCTGTTTCAAGTATACTAAGATGTTTGCACTGGAAACTAAACCAAAAACACTTTTTTTTCAAATTTTGTGTTTTTACAATGTTGTAACTGAATGTTTTGAATGAGCTGAAGATGTTCAATTCTCAGGTTTTAGACCAAAGGATTATGATCTAGTTTTATAGGAAGCTAAATGAGATTTCAGATTTCAAAATGCTAACTTATGTTTTAACTCATTTTCCCCCCTTAAAAACTTGAAACTTGACTCGGGCTTAGGGGGGGGGAAAAAAAGCACATTTGTTTTACAACTTATACCGTCCAGAAACCTCTACATGACCTTCCAGGTTTATAGCTCTTTAGGGATTTCTGTCCCAGACCTGTTTTCTCTCTTACTGTCTTGTATTAGCAGACAGTGGGTGGATAAGTGGGATAGCGACAAACCACAACCACAGTGTCAGCAAGAGTGAGAAATGAAGTCTGGGAGAAAACCCATTTAATCACTAAGTTATATATAAACATGAAACTAATTAAAATTACATAAGAGTTACTTTCATAATGAAAGACATCAAGCTTTGGGTTTCACGTTCATAAATATACATGTGTTCATTATGATATGAAGTTTTCTATTACTTACTTTTTGTTATGCAGTAAAAGAAAAAAAAAAACAACATGGTGGCAAAGTGCCAGTTGTTAAAGGATATTCTACACAGCATTAAGCTGTCGCTACGTTCACTTAAGACCTGAAAGCTCTGAATTGATTAATTACTTCCACTCCCACAGTTAAACCCACCATCTGGTTATTACATGATATTCCAGCCTTGAGGTCGGTCATTTATCCAATGTATCTCAGTGCGGGAGCCAGATATTGTTAGTAATGCTCATACCTGATGTTGTTCTACAGTTAGCAGGTTGGACAATGACTTTCAGGACTTCTTCATTCACAGCTGCTTGGGACAATCTTCTGGTTTGATTGGGGTATTTGGACCAATGAGCCCTCAGTGGATGGTTTCCTTTTGAGAAGTAAGTCGCGTGTACCTGCCTAGACAAGTGGGTGTTACTTCTGTGGATAAAATGGATTCACAGGTTGATGTGCACAGAGTTTCTCTCAAACCCCAAACTCAGCCTTTCTGGATTCTCACTGCATTAACTGTCATGCTTGACATATATGAATGAAGTTTAGACTACAAGTTAGGGAGCAGTTTCATTTTGTCAATGAAGAACATGCTGCAGTCATACACTGGGCATGTCATTAAAAACATGTAACACACGAGCCATGAAGTGTTACAAGGAGAACGAGTTCGACAAACGATAAATAATCTTTCTATTGTCTGTGAAGTGCCGTTAAATCTCTTGCAGCACTCCTCCTCCACGCTGGTAAATTATTTAGAGCTGCTGATTTATCACCCTCACCAGCAACACGGATGTAATAGTTGTCTTAATGGGCGGCTGTGCTACACGAGAACTTTCTTAGCCATGCAGACTTTTAAAGCAGGAAGCTTTTAATGCAGCTCAGCAGAGGAGCTGCCACGGCACCCGGTGACCCTGAAGCCGCCCTGATATAACTGCACAAATACTCAGAGCAGAAGTCTGCAGAATGGAAGCTATGAGCTGTTGGACTTTAATCTATACTGAAAGAGAAGCAAAACAGAATATCCATCAGGATCGTCTTAGTTAATTTGGGGACATGCAGCAATGGTCAGGTTTGGTGATTGTTTTTAATTGCTGACTGCAGTGTTTTGGCCTGGATGCCGAAGAAAAGAGTCCTGCAGAGTCTCAGAGCAATATGGGAGGATGATAGTTCAATATGAAACCCTCATGTCCCTACAGGGGGGAAAAAAGGGTTTAATATCTTGCCTCAACCTATAAAAGTTAGGAGGTTGAAAGTGATTGTAGGAATAACTGAAAAACTCAAACTTCATAAATTTGAAGCTCTTCTAGAAGATTCTGTACATTTTTACCACCTCTCAAATTTACACTCATCATTATTATGATTGTCATCTCAGTTTGACACAGAAAATTAAAAATACAAGGCTTTTTGCCTGAAGCATTCAGACAAGCATATATTTCTTAGTATCTATACACACCAACTTTAGGCACAAACTTGTTTAAATCTTACCAATATTAGACTGTAGCATATACTGCTCTGAGCATTAGTTAACATCAATTAAAACAGCTAGTAATTTAAATTTCTAGTACCACAGCGGGACCAAAATTGACTAAAAATGTCCACAAAACTTCCTGACACTAATAACAGTAAAGAAAAAGAAAATGGTGGAAAATTTGTATTTTTTGTATTTGTATCTAATTCAGTGGGTCAGGGTTAGGAAATGTTGAAAATGTGTAATCCTCCTCTACAAATAAGTCCTGGTTATTATTTTATCCTTCTATATTATTATACTGAATCCTGTTCAGTATAAGTCATCTTATCTCCTCTGTTTTGCTGTCACTCAAGAGTTTGCCTTATTTTTACTGGGACCAAAATGTAAGGGACAGTGAGGAACCTCCTTATTATAAAACTCAGTCACAGGCTACACATTTACAGCTAGCCGCACACTGAAGGTCTGAGTCTTGTGCAGTAGGAGAGCTGGGAGCAGCCGGGCATCTCTAAGGGGAAGCAGGCACAGGTTTGAAGGAACGCAGAAATCCAGCCAGGATAAACAAAATGGAATAGAACCATGATTCTCCGATTCTGTTCCAAATTTTCCTACATCTGTAAGATTTCTTTTAGCCAGGTGGGTGGGCAGTAGCACTGCTGCAGGGGTGGCCATTCTGACAAAAGGATTATCCACGGCCAACTTTTAAGCCTATTTCCCTTTCTTATCTAGGCTCTGTCCTAAAAAAAGATAATCATTTAATTAAATATTGATGATTTTTTTTTTTTTCAGAAGCAGACAGTGGCAATCTGACACGAGTGAATAAACTGGTGTTTTCTGAATCATAACCCAGCATAAAACGGGAATCGAGGGGAGAATACGCTGAACAAACAGCAATGCAAAAAACTGGGAGAGAAATGCCGGGGCCTCACAAAAACACCCATGCTAATTGGATTTTTTCTTCACTTATTGTCTCGTTACAACCACATTTTCATGTGATTGTTTTCTCCTTTTTTATCTTCCTACCAACAAACAGTAGCACATCATTGTAAAATGGAACAAAAAATTTGCTGTAATTTTCAAAATGATTTTTTTAAAAAAAAACTCTTTCAATTGTGTTGTTTTTCTGATTCAGCCCGTTTCATATCTGTAATTTGAATGCAGTGCAGCCAATCGCCTTCAGAAGTCATCTAATCAGTAATCAGAGTACATCAGTGTGTAATTTATTTAACAGTATAAATTGTTTGTTGCTAGCAATCATTACCGAACAAACAGCATCATAAAAACAGGACCTTCAGATATGGCAGAGATATTTTAAAGAGACATAAAGTTAGATTAAGGTAGAAAACAACATGCTAAACTAAGTTTACACAGCAGGACTTGATGCTCCGTCTGGTTTTTTGCTGAAATCTGATTTTTATTTTGCGTGGTCTTTCATGCTGCTACTTAAATACGACTGCAATCAGACTTCTGTGTGAATGGCTTACAACTTGAAATTGATGCACAGAAGAAGAATGCAGAGGAATAATGGATAGAGCCGTCTATGGATCGATTTTCAAGTTTATTCAGAAATGAGAGCCGACAGCATCATCACAAGATCATGACAAGACGAAGGAAGATAATACAAAGAAAGCACAACTGGTAGTAACGGCCTTTAGTGAAGCATTGACTGCAACTTCTGTAGAGAGGGTCTGTTTGGATGTGTAGTCAGAGCCAAGACTGGTGGGATTGTGATGCCCTTCACTCTTTCATTCTATAGTTGTGTTCAAGAGGCAGACAGAATCAATCAGTGATCTACAATCAGACCCCCGGTATTGATCCGATACCAAGAAAAAAGAGGTTTTGGATCGATATCTGTATCGCATGTGTTGGTGATACCGATACTTTTTTTAGTTACACTTGATATATCATCAAACTTCTGACATTTAATTGTTTTTGTGGTTTTTGCTTTGAAGAATTTGGTCTAACAAAGTTTGTAGGTATCTACAACATACTTCAGTGACATAAAAAGATGACTCGTTGAGTATTTTGTCAAAATAAAAAAGTGCAAAAATAATCATTTGAAAACTAATGAGCACAATTTTTGAGGTAGAGTTGAGAAACGTGGTTGGCCACAAAACATTCCAGGAAACTAAATTAAAGTTTTTGGCTGTGATATGAAAGGACAATGAATTATTTTGCACACTAAGTAAACAGGAGAGGTCAAAAGCATCAGAAAATGTAATTAAAAGTTACCGAATGCTCTTAAAATCACATGATTAATTCACTGCATTTTTAATGTTGGCTCTATATCATATCCTATCACCCATATTTTAGCCAGGAGCAAAACCACAAAGGGACAATTTTCTCTCCCCACCACCACCTCCATCGAGAACATCCGAGGCTTTTTGGACCATTAAAGTGTGTAAAAGGTTTTTTTTTTACATTTGTGTGTGAGAGAGACAGATAGAGCTGTTTTTAGAAGTAAATTCAACGGAGAGTCTTTTAGACACAGAACAGAAAATAAAAATAAATCCCCCCCTCTACACACAGAGAAGATGAAGGCTTACAGTGCACACACCTCTAATACACATTCAGAATAAGTCCACTTCCATCTGGTGATGTTTACTTTAGCAAGTGGGAGTGTTTGCGTCTGCCGGGAGCCAAGGCAGGAGAGGGGAGTAATGGACGACGGAAGAACAGCTATAACCAGAGCATGGAGCAACAGATTGATGGGAAAGTGAATATTCCTCTGGTGGAAATCTTCAGATTACATGCCTTGTTAGATCTCATCGCCCCCATAGGTATTTCTGCACAGTGAGACCGTCTGCACGGCTTCCTATCTCCGTTTGCATGTACTCAGCTGACATGAGCAACAGACAGCTACCACTCGGAGATACAGGGAAGTAAAATATGTGGCGCATAAACATTTTGGGTGATCGTCAATAAGCTCATTGCAACATCAAACTGTTACGCTATCTTCTTTTTCTCCACACTGGGAGACATAAATTCTCAAACAGGAATTGTAAACACGAGAATATTTTTCACAAACTGTGTCAAGTACATGGAGGTTAAAAAAAATATATATATATAAAAAATCGAGAAGTTCTAATCCCGGATGCAGCAACGCATTCTGGCTCCCCCACAGGGATTCAAATGTCACGAGGATGGTGCTACATTTTAAAATACATCTGGGCTTTTCTGACTTGGCATGTGTTTATGTTTACTTTCCTAATATCTGTGGATTTCTTAAAACATGTCTGGATACTGTTGGTTTTCAAAAACGTTCTGAAAACATACAGTTGAAACCAGATACTTGCATACACTGAACAGAAGGACACAAACACACCAAGCAGTTTAAAAGACTGCTATCCTGACCAAACATACACTACACTGGCAGAAGTATTTGCTCATCCATCCAAATGATCATACTCAGGTGTCCCTGTCACTTCCATGGCCACAGGTGTGTAAAGTGAAGCACACATGCAGACTGTTTTTACAAACGTGTGACAGAATGACTCGCTCTCAGGATATCAGTGAATTCCAGCGTGGAACTGATGGGATGCAACTTCAGCTTATATGTGAGTCAAGGCAGGGGGGCGAATACGTTTTGTAACATAGTGTGTGTAAACTTGGATTAGAGGAAAGTAAAAAAAAAACAACAACACACAAGTTGAAATTTAAGGTTTTCTAGCATTTTCTAGCAAACTGAAATAAATTTGGTCATTTTAACTCAGCTAAAACAAGAAAAGTTTGGTCTGATTTAACTTCAGACAGTAAGAAAGAAAATTGCATAAATATCTGGTTTCAACTGTAACTAGTACCATTTTATGTTGCCAGATTTATTTAGACATTTTACTTTGTCCACTAACAACACTGTAAACTGAAACGTTTTGTTTCATTGAAACAGACGAGTCATGAGTGAATATAACTTGACTTTGATTTGATAACAGTTAAACTAAGTCCAGTGAATTTTGGGGTGAAAAGTGAATTACGTATTTTCCGCACTATAAGGCGCACCACATTATAAGGCGCACCTTCGGCGAATGACTTATTTTAAAATGTTTTCCATATATAAGGTGCACCGCATTATAAGGCGCATAGAATAGACGCTACAGTAGAGGCTGAGGTTACTATGCATCCATTACAAGGAGCTGTGCTAAAGGGAATGTCAACAAAACAGTCAGGTCAGTCAAACTTTATTAATAGATTACAAACCAGGTTCTGACAACTCCGTAGCGTCACACGATAAAACATATGACAGGAATAAGGCATTACAATTGGAAATAGTAACACAGCTGCATCTAATTAACCGAGCTTAATAGCTTAATGCTAAACGGCTAACTTTTAGCTCTCAACAATACAAGTAAACACGCCAAACGACCATAATATTCAACGGGACAAAGTACAAATGCAGCTCTTAGACATTTATAAAACCGAACTAAACCAACA
>CAEFZY010034006.1:0-29310 GCA_903066815.1 Brachyrhaphis roseni
CTTTGGGATTTAGCTCTTAGCATTTTGTGTGAATAAATAAATGTGGTGGAGCCACATTTGGAGGCTAACCACAGCTCATTTTTTGCGAATCTCTCCTCTTCTTCATGTCAAGTAAAGACAACAAGCACCACAAAATCTTAAAAGAAATTCCCATGGCTAAGAAGTAATTATAATTCAGTTTCATAGTATAAACACTGTGAAAGGATCACAAGTTAATGGCCAGAAGCAGAGGTTTTAATCCTGACCACAGCTGTCTTCTCTCAGCTGAAACCTCTTAAAGTTTGCTACAGTTCCACCTTTCCATGAACTTTTTAGTGACTCTATAAAAGCTGTAAAGTATAGCTTCTGTGACAATAATAATCAATTAGAGTTTTATTGCTGAAGGTCATGACTTTTAAATCTCCCATGGGAGTGTTGTTCCCACTCTCAGCTGTTGAATGAAACCTCGATGCTGCAATAGGAAGAGTTTCACACTTTTCACCAGGGTTACTAAAACGTCCAAGAAAATAAGTTTCACCAAAAGATGAAAACCTTGGCCTCTTTTTTTTAGAGATCAAATCACAAAGTGACATGTCTAAAATAAATGACCGAGGTACTACAAGGTTTATTTGGATTGACCTGGTAATAATATAAAAGATCCCAGAGAAAGACTGGCGACCTGTCCAGGGTGTACTCCGCCTCTCGCCCGGAACGTAGCTGGAGATAGGCACCAGCACCTCCCGACCCCATTAGGGACAAGGGTGCACAGAAAATGGATGGATGGATGGATCCCAGAGAATGCAGCATACATTTAAAAATAAAAATTGCACACAGCAGAAAGAATGCAGTTACAATCCAAAACTACATATAACACAAAATGTCTGTGTTATATGTAGCAAACATATAACACAGACATTTTGGTATTAGTGAAGGTATTAGTTGTTAAAAGTCAAGGTGAACCTAATTGAAATTAGTCATTTTGTCACAATTTGGAACCGTTACTTGAAATTTATCATGTTTATAGGTTTATTCTCCCCTTATTTTTCACACAGACAGTAATTCCATCCAATAATAATAACAGAATCGCACAGTCATTACCCAGGTCAGACACTGTAAATAACATCAGACAGCCAAAAAGAAAATACTGTGGTCCGTACAAATTCTCTTCAATTAATCACATAGTAAATTAAAAGGAGATGAATTATTGTTTTTCTCTTTTCTCTCACTTTCTACTAAAAACTGGATGATAAAAGCTTTCAGTCTGGTGCTTTGGACTCAACTAGCCATTTTTTGAAGAACAACTTTGTTTACAGACTTCATAATTCATTTTATTTCTCTTTCTGTTGTTTTGTTTATTTATTTTGGATATTTAAAATGTCTTCCAGTTCCAGTGTTAAATGCTAATTGGAATTTAATGTTTATTGAACTTTGAAAATATGTTCTTGCATTATTGTACCATTAACATTACCGTAATTTCCGGACTATAAGCCGCGGCTTTTGTCACGCGCTTTCAGGCTTGCGGCTTATACAATGATGTGGCTTATTTATTTTTTATGTTTCTTGTTGAGACAAAAGAGTTTCTGTCACTCAGATGAGTCTTTTTCTGTTATCTACAACGTGCACCATTTGGTTCATCTACAGCATGTGTTGCAACTTATATTATTGTTGGAAGTGCTTCTGCTCGGGTTTTACAGGTTATTCTTTCATAATAGATGGTCTGAGTGTTTGCCATAGTGAAAATGTTATTCTTACTCTGGCAGGGCGCGTCTGATGATGCTGTGAACTTGTCTGTAAATGTCCAGTTTGGACAGACAGCTGCACTGGGTGTGGTTGGCCACGCTGATGGTTACAGGTTTGGTGCCCTGGGTGAGAGGCACTGTGATTTCGAAGAGCTGCAGAGAGGGCAACAAATGAGAGGAAGAACAAGAAAAACTTTTAAAAAACACCACAAACACTGTGAAATACAGCAAGAAACTCATTTTTCTTCAAAAACACACTAACATTTAATACATCAGGCATAAAAAATTAAACAATGGCATTTTCTTTTAACTGCTAAATATTCTGACAAACGTAAAATGAAATTACACTCTTGAAATTAAATATGTTTTACACAAGATAAAAATGTTAAGGGTATAATGTGGAAATCTGAAACAAACACATGCAACAGCCAAATTGTGCAGTCAAGAGAGACTAACAACTGTCCGTAGCAAACATAGTTTTAGCTTTCACTCAGATGTAGAAGAGATCAAAGCTCCTTCAAGAAGTTAGATAAATATAAAGTATTTAAAATATGTTCCCAGTTACTGTCTGAAATTTGGTGCAACTCCAAAGAGAAACTCCACAATCCTCAGCTTTAATTGATGTCAGATCATAGTCCATGATCTATAGTACAGCGAGTAATGAAAAGTTGCATTTACCATCATTTATAAGCGCAAATATTGCAAATATTTCCAAATTAGTACCACAAACACTTTGATTTTTATTGCAAAAAAAAAAAATAAAAAATCACAAAAAGAATCACAGAATCCCAGAGGGACTGAAAAGATGTTCAACAATATTATTTAATTTTAAGAATTTATTGAAACAGTTTTTAAACAAGTTTTATAAATACATTCTGGCACATTCATGATCTTGATTTGGCCCAAAATGAAAATGAGTTTGACACCCCAGATTTATCTGTGTATAAACATTATTTTGGAATCTCAGCTTGAGTAATACGTAGTTAGTCTCAATAACTGCATTACAAGATTCAGGACAGATTAAACTTTTCTACTTCATATCCTAATGAGGATAGAGTTAAAGCTAATCCTTTCATGCTTGTAAAATACAAAGAAAGTTCTTTTGAGTCTCAACACTGAAATGTAGAAAAGTTCACCTCCACACTGATCACAACAAACAAACACCCAGTTCCTGCAGTGCATTTCCTCTTTCATGCATCAGTTCTGGCGTGTAGTTGCAGAGAGGAGCCTCTCTTTCAGCTGCTTCTGGTCATTTACAACTCAATTTAGCCAGTTTTTTGACTGTCTGGTCCCAAATAATCTCTATTTTTATGTTGTGATAGCTACATTCTAATTTATTTATTTAATTCAAACAAATCAAAATTACAACAAGAAAAAAATGAAAATTAAAACTAATTATAATGCCCATTAACGTGCAATTTTACGTTATTTGTTAGAAAACGAGCAGGTAGAAAATACGAGATCTTATAATTTCCTGCCGCTCTGATCCTCATAACCTAAATTCTTAAATTATTCCCACATTGGATGACACTTAAATCTCACATTCTCATCCTTAAATGTACAATTATTTATACATTTTTAATATTATCAATAGCATTTTTGGTCTTTGAAATACCCATCCTAAAAAAACATATTTCCCAATAAGCTCCTAAACTGGTCCATATTTTTACTTTTTTAGAACTCATAATTTAATCCATTCCATAAATCCACTCCAAACACTGATAAACAAGCACTTAAACATAAAACTAGTCAAGTGAAATGTGAAATCAGATTGTTTAATCTGGAGAGTTTTCCACTGAAATTTAAATGTCATGTGAACAGCTTATCGAAAAGAATCAGAATTTAATCAAATAAAGTAAGAAATATTTTCTGGAAAAAAAAAAAAAGAGCAGAAAAGTAAAGTAAATTAGCCAAAACTAACAAACATGTGAAAGCTTTTGTGTTTTATGTAACAGCTGACTCTGAGTGACAAACCATTCAATAAATGTGGGAAACTCCTTCAAGTAAAGAATTGCAAACAATGATTACTTTGATAAATTAAATGTGTTTTCATCTCACACATTGATGCATTACTTCATAGTTTTGATGTTTTCAGTATTTCCAGAATGAAGAAAAAAAACACTTTGGGAAGGCGTGTCCAAACTTTAGACGTTACCACATATACATCATATTCTTCCAAATCTCTTGT
Source organism: Brachyrhaphis roseni (assembly GCA_903066815.1). Lineage (NCBI taxonomy): Eukaryota > Metazoa > Chordata > Actinopteri > Cyprinodontiformes > Poeciliidae > Brachyrhaphis > Brachyrhaphis roseni. Next base: position 3,907 of record CAEFZY010034006.1, read on the forward strand.
GAACTTCCTTTGATTGTGGCATTGTGTGCTGCTGGGTGGGACATTTTACTGAGCTCCACACAGCTAAACAATTTTCTTTACACGATCTTTGGAGAGACACGGCTCTGAAGTTATTCAGCTCTCAATCTCCCCATACATTTAATTTAACTTATAAAATGTAAAATGTCATCTGAAGCCATGTAAATGTCAATTTCACTGCAAAAACACAAAATCTGACCAAGTAATCAGAGAAAACAACTTTCCAGAAGATATCACCAAACTTTAGTTCATTTGTCGAGAAAGTCCAGTTCATTTGGGGAGGTGTGAATGCACAATCGAACTCTGATGCGGATAAACAAAAGCTAAATCTGGTCTGCCTAAAAACCTAGGTCTTGGTTCGCTTGATGTGAACTCTGTTGAGGTTTTACTGCAAATATGGAGGAAAGTGAACCGGAGACCGCTCCAAAAGTAGGAAGCGGACGACAGTGCAGGGCATTCTGGGTAAATACACTCAAAAACAAGTGAATCTAGTGCTTGCAGGAGTAATTCCTTTTGGTCTTCTGCCAAAGACATAGAAAAAATCCTACAACCTCTAGAGTCTGATGCCACTCCATTTATATTTACATTTCATGAAGGAGAAAGTTGTGCTCAGTGTCTTCTTCAGACGTGACAAGATAACCTTTTGGTAAATATATCCTAATTAGTTTATTCCTAGCAACAAAAATAAGAATTGCCTTTGAAAACCCTTGACTGGATTTCGCCAATTTTAATTAGTGGGTGTGACTAAGTCTATTTATGAGTAAAAAGTTGGTACTATGACGTTTAAATGAAAGCGAATAAACAAACAACAAAAAAACATGGCCAGTAAAAGAAAAACCTAAAATTGTTTTATTTAAGATATAAAATTTGTAGTTGAAAATCTCATACAACAGAGAAAAAAAAGTTTCCATCTGTATCAACTTCATTTAAACATTTCCTAAATGTTTAAATGAAGGGGCCGCACAAAACTACTCCGAGGGACGCAAATGGCCCATGGGCCATACGTTGGACACCTCTGATCTATTGAATACAACATTGTCTATTACATTATACAGTTCAGAGCACGTAGAGAAATTACTACTGTATTATTCAATACTGTATTAACAATTTCCTGTGCAGAAAAATATTTAAAGTCAACAGACGAGGCGTTTAGACCTTTGAAGGCAACATGACCAACAACGACAAAACCAGAACACGTCGGATATGACATAAAAGTCCAACAGATGAAAGTAACCGTTTAAAAAAAACAGCAGAACAGATGTTAAGCGAAAACCTTTTTGCACAAAGCCACAGGAGACGCAAAAACGGTTAAAGATACTTACAGTCAAACTGGAAATTACAGTTTGTATAATTCTATTGCTTTCTAAGTCCTTTCAAATTCAGCCAGCTGCTTCAAGCCAACGCCAAAGCAATCATCCAACTGAGTATTTCATAGTGACGAAACTAACCACAGAATGCTCTTAGCAGAAACTGTTATTTCACCCTTCACCTTGCCATATGTACATTTTAAGGCCAATTATTTTCAAGTAACATTAAAAAACTCATTAGGATTCAGTTGAACTCTATCTAGTCACGTGTGATTTAGATGATGTACTACATCACTTATATAAGTATCCAAACTTTAGCGACTTGTCTGAGCCCCATGCCAAAAAAAACAGTTTGGAAAGCACAAGAGAGGAGGAATGTCTTGTGAAACCTCAAAGATTGTGGCTCTCCACTCACAGCCTTGTATCTGCTGCCAGAAGGAAAGCTGCTCAGTTTCGGCCTTGGACTTTTTTCCTTGCAACTTAACAGAAAGGTGGCTGTTTCTCAAAAAAAAAAAAAAAAAAAAAAACTTGAGATCTTCAACAACTGGTATATTATTCTAAAATGCAGCAACATTAATAACTTTATTTTGTTCATCCTGTCAAAATAATGTGGTGTGCATCGGGGGGCAAAGTACCCAAAAATTGTACTCAAGTAAAAGTAGCACTACTTCAACATATTTTTACTCAAGTAAGAGTAAAAATGTAAGTATAGTAACTGATCAAGTTATCATTTAATATCCAAAAATTACATCATCAGGTGGACCAAAATATAAAGTTAAGTGGAAATTTAGGTATTTTAAAGATGAAAAAGGCAATAATTCATTTAAGTAACAAAAAAATTACAAAATCAGGTAGAAGTAAATATAAAACTTATGAAATTCTAACAAAACCTGCAGGTGTGTGTCTGTCTCTGATGAATTTTTGGTTAAAACATGTTTTTTTCTTTTATTATTCAATGGGTAGAAAATCGAGAAAGATTTCTCAAGTAAGAGCAAAAATACTTCAGAATAAAACTACACAAATAAAGTAAAAAGTACAGCATAATAAAAAATATTTCTAAAAGCAATTTTTTTCAAAAACGTTACTCAAGTAAATGTAATTGAGTAGCTAGTTACTACCTAACTCTGGTGGTGTGTAACATCACCAAAGTCAGGATGTGCTCATTTTTATTTGAAATTATGAAGAAGTACAACAAAATGGTGCAAATGTTGTACAAGACTGTAAAAATCCACACAAGAACATATGAATCCATGAATTAAAACAAACTATAGAACATGGGCAGAACATTTTATGTGTTGCACAGCAATAAAATGTTTCAGAAAACAATCTGCACACTTTCAAACATACTGCAGGAAATTTGATCGCTGTGTTTTGTCCCCTGCGTTGCACACAATGTCCAGGATTCAGTTGCAGCATCTCTGCACAATAGCGCGTTTGACAGCATCTCTGTCAAGTGCAAAAAAGTCGAGGCCACTTTACACACAGTCCAGCACGTACTGCAGGATTCAAACAATAGCAAATGCAACATGACAAAAGAAAGAGCCGCTTATTCAAGACATTCCAACCAGATGGAATTCGACTTTCAACATGATAAAAAGCATCTGCAGAAACAAACCACACATTAAGTTCGCCATGCCCATTACAGCAGAAATGGACAAACTACAGACTGGGAATGAAACCAAAGGTTTGCAGGTAAACCTTGAAGAGCATACTTTGTCATTTCGTGCTATTTTTTCTAAAGATGTGAAAGAGAGAGTCTGTGTGCAAAATATGCCGCTTTTATCCATCTAGTTTATTGTCCTTATCAAACTTGGCACATATGGCTGTGATTAAACATAAAAGTCTCTAACAAAAGAAGAAATGCATCATATTACTCTGCTGAGCATAGGGAAGAACAGGGCCGGATCAAGGTGGAATTGGGGCCTTAAGTAGAATTTTCTATTAACACCATCACTCCCAGTAACTGTTTCAATCCAGAGTTTGTGTAATCTGCACTGTAATAATAATAAAAAAAGGTAAAATACTGGCAGCTGTGGTTGCCAGAATTTAACCGTATTTTATAATATGGTAAAAAAAAAAAATTACCTAATTTCAAACAATAATGTCTTTACAAACTCTAATTTGAGCATTCATGGGAGATCCCTGATGGTTAAAGCAGCGGAGAAATTTGCTTTGCCTTTGGCTGGCTCTGGTGAAGTACGAGCAAAACACAGACGATTAAATTAAGAGATAGCAACATTCTTAAACTACTCTGGCTATTTCAACTTCCTCTGCTGATTGAATCTACTCTAACAGTTCATATAACAAAGGAGCCACTCGCTTAAACTGCTACCACCAGTTCATTCAATTACCACTTAGGAAATGACTAGCACAGCTGAGCTAAAACAATAAGCCATTACGCACTGCTAGGGCCCTTCCATTATCAGCATCTATGTGGAAATGAACAATCCAGCTGAGAGGATTTACCTCATTTTAAAGCAACGCTGTCAGTGCTGAGAGGTGAGATGTTTACACACAGAAGTAAGAACACGAGGAGGTGGAGCATGACGGGAAACTGGGCAGTAATATGTGTTTTCCAGGCATATTGTGCTATTTTATAGCACAATCAATCAACTATGTTACCTTCACTTATTATAAAATGCTTTGTGTATCAAATATGACTCAAACGAAATTTGACTTTTTAATTTAGCGCCTTGAAATTGGGCCTCTGTCTATTTAAAAACTCTTGCTCTTTCTGGTATGGAAGGTTAAATACCCACCCAAACTCATTGCATGCTAATGCATTGTTAATGCACTCGATTGCTAATGCCCTCTGTTTCATGAGCAATATTAACCGACGGCTCGCCATGTCCCTTTCCCGTAGTAATCTCCAGACTGATTGCAACACGTTGCAGTGTGACGTCATGCAAGATGCCGGCTGCCGTTGACTACCATTGGTTTTAGCTGTCAAGTGGTCAACATAACAAGTTAAAGCTGTCTGTACGCATGATGTATAAAAGAAAAAGGGGTCCAGTGCTTTGGTACTAATTGTCAGCACTATGACAACTAGCTAACAAGGTCAGAAACAAGTTTAAATTAAAAAAAATAGCGAGGGAGAGGAAAGCAGTTATGTCAAGCAGTTATGCTAGCTTGACTTTGACAAACTTAACATGTAGATGTTCTGTGGAATTTGGCGTGGCTCGGTTCAGTTAAAAAACAAAAATCATGTGACCAACACACCAACTCTGACAGATTATCAGCAGAGCAGGTGTTTAAATTAGCTAATCAATCACCGCCGCTGTGTTAGCTTAGCTAATAACTAATCTACCCCAGCCATCACTTATTAATAACCACAAAATAAACATCGAGCTTGAAAACATAAAACTGTAATGGACTGAATGTTCTGTTTTTTGTGTGGAACATGTGTGCGTTTTTTTGATGTTGAATCCTGATATATTAGCGCCGTTGTCGTAAGTTGCCATAGCAATGAGTCTGTGTGCAGCACAGCAAGGAAAAAAAGAAAATGAGTGGCTTTGAGTTATTCTTCAACGCTTTTCTGCCTTATTTTCTCTTTTCTGTGGCGCACCACACTAAATTGACAATACCTATGTCTCCAGGTTTCATTTTGTCAACTAAAATGTTTTACTGCTGCAGCGTGGCTACAGATGGCATGCGCAAAATTTCCAGATGTAAACAATAACATGCAACATGTCTATGGAGTTCTGCTGTGCTCCAAACCTTCAGCAAGGACAGTTTGATTAGTGAGTGTCTAATGTTTTAAAGTGTGTAATTTTGGCTATAGTCATTTTGAGTAATTTTGAAATAAGTATTTCACAAGCTAGCTTAGCCTAGCTTGCAACATGCTGAAAAGCTTTGTCCTGGTAACAGGAAAACACCTGCGAAAACAACAAACCTGTAAATGGGGAAAAGTAGAATACGTACATCCCTTCTTTCAGTTTGACTGGTGTTCACGTTAACTGATTAAATTTTATTCATGTTTTGTAGCAACTTTGTCATTCAATGTAAAATCAATAGCACAAGCGGGAAGAATGTTAACTTACAGTTTTGCTGAGGTAACCGGTGGAGATATTTCTGCATTGTTTGTCCTCGGAGGGGCAGCAACCTCCACACCTATATACAGACACACACGGTGGCTTATAGAAGACGTTGGTGGGAGCCCCGAACTCCCTGCCCACATCAACACACACTTCTCTGGGCATGCATTGAGTTTTCCTCCACTCCAACTCTATACCTGCACACAAAAAAGTCAGCTGTTTGCAACATTTCTTTTCTTATCTTTTATTTTTTTGATGCACAAAGTATTGTATCCCAATCGTCATGTGTTCAGTATAACAAAGACTTGGATGCACGCTTGGTAAGATATTACATTTAAAGTGTCACAGAGTCATACTCTATATTAATATTGCCCTTAATGCTCAACATAGTGTATGTTTTTAGAAGCTGGGATACTTAATGGTGACCTATTATGCTTCTTTGAACAGGTTAGGATAGATCTATGGGCTTTACAAAACATGTTCATTACATTTTTTGCACAAAATTATTTTAAGATTTTAGTCTGCCCAGTTCTGTTGTTCTGTCTTAGGGCATCTTGTCACTTTAAATTCAAATAAGCTGCTGCTGGCCACATCCCTCAACTCAACATTTACACTTGCATGTGAAAATGGCTGCAAACTGATGCGCAATTATACAACCATACATCTTTGAAAAGCAGAAGTGAAGCATCCTGCACAATCAACAGGAATACAGTAAGTTGTTTCTGGATGCTAGGTCAACAACAGAACACTAATCTTTTCCAGCAGCCATTGTACAGTGGTTAAACCAGCTGATCAAACATGCTGGAGCTACACTTGGGTTGCTAGGTAACAGACCCGTGCCCATCGATTGTGACTGTTTTTGAAACAGCTCATTTTCCAGATACCAAAAAAAAACATTAACTTATTGCTAAAAAATGGCTGGGTGCTTTTAGAAGCAGCAGAGACCTGAATTGAAGTACAAAATTGTGCAAAATGCGAATTTTGCATAATAGGTTCCCTTTAAGCTCCTTGTGTAATACAAATTACTGTTTCATTGTGTCATGGAAAAAACGGAAAAGAATCATCAAAGTGTTGATAAATAGTAATCGATGTCAGGTTCATAATTATGATCTGAATTTTTAGGAATGCTGTTGTAATTACTTATGTTTCTGATATAATTGCAGTTCTGGTTCTGAAAGCAGTCACACAGATCTGTTTAAATGTGCAACTTCTGGTTCTAATCTGATCATTTCAAGTTTAAATTAGAAGACAAGCTGAGAGACATTAGAAAATTCTAACAAACATCAGTATTTTGTCAAGACCTGAATGCTAACTGTGACCTAATACACTCTTAAACATGTTATATATACATGAATGGATTTTCTAGAAAAGATACAACTGAAGATAACACTTACATTATACCTAATTATCAATTTGTTGTCTGTGCTTAAATACTCTAACGGAATTGTAATGTTTGTGCCATTTTTCCGAGAATATAAACAACAGAAAACCATTTTGGTAAGTTATTGTTAATTTTTGGCTGATGCCATTTATTATGAAACAATTTATTGCACTTTTTAAATCATAATGACAATAGGAACTACTGACCCAACAGACCACTGACAGCTTCAAGTCTTTTGTGGTAGTTGTGGGTGAAAAACGTTATTTTCAACCCATAAAGCTGCCAATTCTTTCTGGCCAAAAGTCTCCAGTTCCTGTAAAGTCTTGTTCTTTCCTGGATGGATTGCATGTTTGAGATCTCTCCAAAGTGGCTAAATGATCAACACGGCCCCTTCAGTAACTTTAGTTTTTGTTTTTTTCTTTTCTATAATCTATGACAGGTCGACTTTTGTTTTGGATCAGAGCCACATGCACAACTTCTGAGCTGATGAGTTTTTTCTCATAACCTTCTGGATAAATCTTCCCATAAATTTTAACCAAATGCCTTGCATCTTTGTAACTCACTCATGGTGTAAATGTAGCGTTGATAGTCGGGGCCATAAAGTTAACTTTGTTTCAGGGTTTTTTTGGCTCTTTGGGCCAAGTAATGACTTTCGTCTGGCTACTAGACCATGCAGCGCATTTTCTTTCTTTATTCTGCACGTCGAAACAGTTCCACTACCAGTGTGTTGGCTGAAGCCATTTGTAGGGTTTCCTTTGTATGCTGAACAATTTTCCAGGGATTTGTTGCTTGGTTCAATCATTTTACACTTCCTAATGAGGATTTAAACACAGTTAGCTTTGGTTTTACATCATTATCCTGTTTATAAAGCTCGCCACCTTCTCCCAGAAATCCTTTGAAAATGACTACACTTTTCCTGTGATTTTAAATCCAGCAAGGTAAAAAATCACAGGATGACAGGGTGAAACACACAGGAGCCAAAAATTCCCTGACATTTTAAACACACAAGCTAATTTCAGCAAACAGCTCAACGTTAAGCAAAGTTACCTTTAGGAACATTTTGCATGCTTGTTTTTTTGTCATCAGGCCTAAACGTCCAGCTTATGTAAACTTTTGATGAGGTGCATTTGAGTAGTTTCTGATTTTCAGCATGATTTAAAAGGAGCAAACATAATAGTTTAATATTAAAACGGGTTCATCCAACTATTAGTCATGAGAAACAGAACCATTTTTATATTATATCCTCTGAGAAAGTGCAAATTTAGGGGCGGGTTTTAAGGAAAGTAACGTGTACTTTTTACCAAATAATTTTTTTTTCTGTTTCTGTTATTTCTAAGTCAGATTGTCAAGAAAAAAGTTGCTTGATAAAATGGACCGTTTAAAAGTAAACATCTGAAACAAATCTGAGACGCTCCATATAAACACCTACAACTTTAGTCCGATAGCAAATGTTCTTAAAAACAACATAGCACTGTGCGTAACAGAAATCCTCATTACATGCAACTCCTATTGGAAAAGGCGTTTTTTTTTTTTTTACATGTAGGGGAAAAAAAGAGGCACTTACTTTTAAGGACATCCAAGTTGAGGTAGGCAGCAGCGTATGTTGGCTCCTCGGCTTCAGAAAGTGGCCGCAGCCGGTGAGTCTGTGGCCGCTGAGTGAATTTGGAAGCTGAGGATGCAGCGGCAGAAAGTTTGGATCTGCACTTCAGAGCAGCCCAATATGAAGGATAGATCAGACTCATCAGTTCATCTACACTGGAGGCTGAACGCAGCTTCTGCTCCATGTCCGGCTTTGGTAATGTGTCCTGTAATTAACAAGAAACACCTTCACTCAGAGAGGGACTCCAACGTCAAAGTATACATGGTTCCGATGATTATTTCTGACAAACCTTGGAACAGTTTTTACAAAGTCACAGATTGTATGTGGCTCTACGAAAAATTATCTATACCCTGAACGCTGGAGGGTTTTTTTTTTCTTTTTTTACATATTTGTTAAAACTGTCAGCATGTTGTGACCGTTTGTTCAGACAGATAATTTGTGAAAATCAATGTCCTCCACCTCGTGCTAGAGTTATTATATCTGTCTGAAGAAATGCACCACAACGACCAAAAACAACCAATCAGAACCAGAAGGCGGGGCTTAGCGCTGTTAATCAAAGCAGATATGTGCTAATGGTGGATAAACAAATTACTGTTACTCTTCTTTGAGAATTGTTTTGATTTCAAGACGCATGAACAGTTTCAGATCAAGCCACAGCATTTCTATCAGAATTAAGGTTAAATTTTCACTAAGCTGCTCCAAAACTTTTATTTAGCTTTTTTTAGGCATTCAAAGGTGGAGTTGACCCTCAAACTTCATTTCGCAAGCTGTTGGCCAGACATTCTCAGATAGGGCACTTAATTAATGGTTCCATCAAGTGTTAAGTGTCAGACAGAATTACCAAATATGTTTTACTGTCAGTATAATGTTGTTGTTTTTAAACAGCTTAGTTTATCACAGATGTAACAGGACACGGCTTCAAAAGATGTCCACTTTTTACTCATCAGTCCACAGAATATTTCTGCAAAAGTCTTCTATCGTAGAGATAATCCAGATGTTTATTTTGGTAAATGTTGGATGAACAGCTTTTAATTCAGCAGTTTTTCTAGACTTGAAACTCTCTCATTGATGCCATTTTTTCCCAGTTTCTCTCTTGTTGCTGAATCATGAAAATCATAAATATTATTCATGTCATTATCATGATCTCACCTGATACAAATGGGTCTTGCAGTTCATTAAAAGTTGTTCTGGGTTCTTGTGTGTTCTCTAGGATAAGTCACCTATGCGCACTAGGAGTTATTTTGGAAGGAAAACCACTGTTCCAGGTTTCCTCCATTCGTGAAGGATGGCTCTCATTGTGATTTACTGGAGCTTCATATCCCCAGAAGTGTTTTTGTAACACTTTCTGCACTGATAGACAGCAAAGTCTTTGGTTCTAACCTGCTCTTTAATGTCTTTACATCAGGACATGTGTTGAATTTTAATGGAGCAGCACCAGTTGGCACCAATCCCATCTTCCCTAAGAAAATCAATGCCACAAAACTTTAAGTTCTGGAGTAATGGCCCCTTCTGCGGGGTATGTGGCTGCTTTCGGTGCAGCACATCTCTGTGCTTCTTCAGCTTGGAGACTGCTACTTTTCTGCTTCACTGCGACCTCCCTCTGGGTTGAGCACATGGCCATCCTGTGGGGGGTCTCTGGTGAAGCCAGATGCAGTCTTGATTTAGTAAAATCAGTCACAAAAGTAGCATATCATCTCCACATGTGACCAGCTTCTCCATATGGTCTGCCTGAAATGCTACATGCCAGTTGGTGCGACAAACAATCAACTGTTTGATTAATGTAATTATGGCTGAAACGATTAATCTGTTATGAATAATCGTGATTAATCGACTATTAAAATAATGGTCAACTAATTTAGTAATCGATTCATTGTTAAATGGAGCATACAGACTCAAAAAAAAGGAAATTTACTGAAAGAACACAATCAGAGCAGTAATTAAACCAAAACGGTACAAAAAATACATAAATATTTTCCATTTAAGATACTGTGAAAAAAACTGTATAAAAAATATCTTGTTAAGCCTTTTGTTATATAATTATTAATCAGTTAATCTAAAAAATAGTCACCAGATCAGCTCTATACTACTTGATGTTAAGCAAAGTAGAAAGAGATCGTTTTTAACATATTGACATAAGAAGTATTTTTTTTAGCTGCAGATGATCAAGAATTCATTAAAAGAACTGCTACGTTATTGCATTTTAGGCAGATTATGTAGCATTAAAATATTTATTGTATATATAAAATAATCAAAACCTCTTTATGCCACGAGTTAGTCATTATGAAAATTTTTAAGTTGTCAAACTTTAACTGCATAATGTGGCAACAACATGAAAAATGGAGGTATTTCTTGGTATACTGTTCTGCAATCACAGTATTGTTGTTCTGGTAAAGTTCTAGCTATTTTTACATGTCTATGTTTAACACTTTAAACACCTTACAGAGACAGTGAATAGGCCTAAAACAAACCTTAAGCTTTCTTACAGGCCTTAATTAAAATATAATGAAAAATAAAATAATGTCCATCAAAAACTGAGAGAGTACCCATTGTTTTGTTTTTGTTTTTTCTACGTGCTTGCAATGCAGGATCTTTATCTGGTGATTCTGCTGCCAGTCGGACATTATGTTACATTAAAAAGTCTTGATTTATTTCTAATGAATAGGTTTAGTCAGGAATCAAAGCAAATCTTCAGTCAGCTGCAGTTTGACAAATTCATGACTAGTCTGCGTGAATTTTATCTCATTTCCTGACCTTCACTGCAGTTACTCGTATGCTATTGTACTATGAATGATAATGATCAATTTAACATTCGCACAATCAGAAACAATACTTTTGCTGCAACCAAGGCCATATCAAACACAAGCAAACACACTCACCGTTGTATTAAAGGCTTTTCAAACAGACACTCAAGCAAACACTCAATTTCCCACTTGTAATGTTTCCTTTTGGAAGAATGTGTTTATTTACGAGTGTCCACATATTTACACACACACCGACTGTCCTTCAGCATGGGAAAAAGCCGTCCCTCTGGATTTGTGAACCAAACAATTGAGAACCTTTAAACGAGACTGTCACCTGACATATTCTGCTTCCTGCCCTGCAACACCAACAAGCAGCAGAGACTCAATGGCACTTACTATTTTCATCTTTCCTCTTGTTTTCTGGGGTTTTATAGTGCTAAGAGTTATAAAATAGTTTTGAAATGAAGGAACAGCTAAGATAGCTAAACAAGATGAAGCGCATTTTGATTGTTGCTAAAATAAACCAACCTATGAGTGTTTTTAACTTGTTTTATTAAGTTTTCCTATTAATTTTAATCTGCGCACTAAGGGTGAAAAGAATTTGAATTAAATTTTACCAAGAGAAAACTCATAATAAAAGTTGAACTTGCATATTTTCTAAGTGTACTACCCTATTACCAAACATACATACTAAAATATACACCAATACACCACTTGTTTGGTGACTATGAGTCTGAAAAGGAGTATGAAGAAGGTTAATTTATTTAATCATACATCTTTTCCATTCTGTAGTTCATTACATGAATAATTATCTTTCCATTTTCCTGCTAAATCATAAATAGTTCTTAAGCCAGATGTAAATAATAAAAATACAACTACCTATACACACACACACACACACACACACCCCTATGTGTGTGTGAATATATATATATATATATATATATATATATATATATATGTGTGTGTGTGTGTGTGTGTATATGTATATGTCTGTATATATATGTATATATAAAAAACATATATACATATGCATTTTAACAATATTATAAATAAACATTTATTTGCTCTTTGAATGTATTTTGCTATGTTTCTCCAGACATGGAGAATGTTCTGTTCTGAGAATGTTCTGTTCGCTAATGTTTTGTTCCGCTGTTCTTGACGGTTGGTGGTTACCATAGCAACCAGTAACTTACAGCTCCTCCCCTTTTTTCCGTTGCTGACTTTTAACTGTGGTACATATTAGAATCACCTCTGTGTTTTCTTTACAACTATTATATTTTAGCATATGTTTTAGACAAATTGAATGATATACCGTGTTTCATGAATAATTTTGCTATGTTTTGTGTACGTTTTTTAATTTATTATTATTAATGTTGTCCATTTTAGCTATATTTAATTTTACAAATGTTAACTCCTGCTAACTGCTCATTGGGAGATATTACTTTGTAGTTTGTATTTACAGTTACGTTATATATTTCATAAAATGTGCGCTTAACCAAGAGCAAAGAAAACTTCCTACCTCTTCGTAAGTAGCTTAGCGCCGACTAGAGTGGTACAGTCAGTGCTCTTAAAGTGACAGTACAAGTATTGGTGTTTAACAAAATATAAAAAACTCTTAAAATATGACCAAAATTAGTCTTCAGTGTTAATCAGGATTTGGTGAATTTCAAACATGATAAAAAAATAAAAGCACATTTTCTAAAGTTGATACATAAGCAAAAGGGGAAAATACGCAAATAGCAAAACAAAACAAAAAAGAAGCATTTATAAGTTTAATTGATGATCTGAAATTTGCCAGTTTGACAAAAAAAAAAGTTAAACACAGAAGAAATCTGAGATGGAGTTGCTGTGGAAACAAAAGCTTTTTCTAGAACATCCAATATGAAAGATGTTATTTAAAAAAAAAACTTTAAATCTAAAATCAAACTGAAGCATAGAAATCATTGTCTTATATCTGCTAAAAAGTCCAGGATCTAATTGTCTGGGAAAAGAGTAAAGATACAATTTCAAAGGTAAGGAGGGAGGTTTTAAATCATATCTTCTGTTTGTTGTATCTGATTACATTACATTGACATTTTTTACTGAAAGTATGGAGAAATATGAGGCACAAGGTCAAACTAATGCAGACGAAAGTCAAATGTTTTTCAGAAACTCCTGAACGTTTCATCATTTGTTTATAGAAAGCCTTCTGATGTGGTGTCACAAATCCTGAAGGTGTTTATGGATCACGGGAACATAACACTGTACGCACAGAAAAATTTAATGAAAAAAGAAATCACCAAGCAGGCTCCTTCTCTGCAGGATTGACAGCTAACACAAACAGCCAAGTAGCTGGATTTTCCAAAAACGAGGCAGAGCCAACAACACACTGATGGGGAGCTGAACCCTAAAGAACAGATGGTAAAGCACTCAGACACACAGCCGATGTGGAAAAGCCCTGTCAGAAACGCAAACACAAAGAACATCAAAGAAATACGCTTTTTAAGTCACTATATAAAAAATGTTTTATGTGCTGCTCACAGCTGACAGTTATTTTATAAGACAGTTTGAGCACGAACATAGTTTTTACCTCAGATGATGTGGTTACTGGCATTTCAGCCCAGCTAATAAATATAATATAATATTATATTATATAATATTATATTATATTATATTCAATGAAAAAATAGCATTATTATTTTATGTTACTATTATATTATAACTATACTGTATTATAATATAATATAAAATACAGTATATATTATTATTGGACAACATTATTGCAATAAGCTAATAAAGTCACATAACAGATTATGTTATAATATAATATGTATTATTATATAGTTCAAAATATATTTAATAACTTTTTTATAATAAGCTAATAAAGTTATATAATATATATTACATAATATTATATAACTTTATTAGTTTTGTTGAAATGACCACAAACTATGTTCATGTTTAACTGTCTTTTCTATATTATATTATATTATACATTTCAATTATCCAATGTAATGGATAGATTTATATTAGATTATAGTTGGTTGCACTATTGCATTTAACACATGTTTTTAATTTATAAAACAAACAATGTTTCAGACTTAATGCATTTAGGGGATATTAAACAGGCATTAGGACACAGAAATAAGCAATTGACAGCAGTCTGCACCTCTAACAAGGAAGTATGCTGCTAATCTGCTATTAATTGTATACATTTTTAAAATTGGTTTTAATGACTCCATTGAGAGGGCTGCACAGTGGCGCAGTTGGTAGCACTGTTGCCTTGCAGCAAGAAGGTCCTGGGTTCGATTCCCGGCCCGGGGTCGGAGTTTGCATGTTCTCCCTGTGCATGTGTGGGTTCTCTCCGGGTACTCCGGCTTCCTCCCACAGTCCGAAAACATGACTGTTAGGTAAATTGGTCTCTCTAAATTCTCCCTAGGTGTGAGTGTGTCGGGCTGTGTGGGGGGGTGTGGGTGTGGGTGTGTGTGTGTGTGTGTGTGTGTGTGTGTGTGCATGGTTGTTTGTTCTGTTTGTCTCTGTGTTGCCCTGCGACAGACTGGCGACCTGCCCAGGGTGTACCCCGCCTCTCGCCCGGAACGTAACTGGAGATAGACACCAAATGGATGGACTTCATTGAGAATTCACTCACTCAAATTGATCGATCTGTTGCGGCGGTAGAGGGATGCGTAAGCATAAATACCTAAATATGTTGTTGTTGAAGTGAAAATCTCAATGAGGCTTAGGAGAAACACTGTGGTTGGATAAAACCACAAATTTTCTAGCAAAACACACTTATCAGTTGAGAGTTTTCTGTCTTTTTTTTATTGAACTGTTTCAAAACAGGTAAGAAATTGTTGTATTAAACAACAATAGATATTTACACATAAAATATGAAATCCTGTAAAAGATAAACATCAATAGCACAATTTGGATCAAATTAAACATTTTGAGGACCTCATCCGAACTGTCAAAACCTCAATGTTTTTCCTCTGCTTGACTTTTAGAATTATAAAATCTTTATAGAGATAATGTTAACATATTGTACCAATATTTGAAGGAAGTTTAGAGCTTCTTTAGTCATTCTCAGATGAAGTTGTTGAGGCTTCACAAAATCAAAAATAATACAAAAAAACTATTATATTCTGGCATTTAGCAAATAGAAATAATTTTGTGTGTGTCAGATTCAAGTCAGATACACAAAAACTCCAGCATTATGAGTCATTATCATATAAAATCACCTATTTTCATTTAAATTTAACGGATATGGAAACCCTTGCATGAATAATCTGGGAAGAGTGTAGTTATTTGCATGTGAAGTCTCTAACCGCTGCATTTTTCTTCACCAAACAACCGGCTCAAACTCAGTGGTGTGTTTTCTTTCTCTGTCTCTGTCAGTGTTAGAGTTTAAAATCCATCATGAATGTATTTGTTTTACAGTCGCTGCTGGATAACTTCTTTATGAGCATGGCTGGGGTGTTTAAACGTCTCTCAGTAGTAAACAAGTTGTGACTTACAGGGGCAGACCATGAAACCGATGCAAATAAGGAGAGAGGAGATAAATCATTTTTTGTTACATTTTCATAAATCCAGACCCAGAGGTTGGATTCTGGCTTTTTGTGACCTTTCATCACAATCTCTTTGGCATGTCACAATATTTGTCTTACAGCTGATCTCTTATTTTTAACTGCAATAACCCCTAATGAGCGGCTTTAATGAAACTGTTGTGTAAGTTTAAGGAGAAGGATGTGTTACGTCACATCTGCCCTTGTTCCCTGGTTTCAACAAAGGATCCCTGGTGGTCAATTTCCTTCTGCTACTCTAAATCCCCAACATTTTCCCACAGTGTGAGAGCTCTTCTTAACTCTGATGGCTCTTAATTCATGCCGATTCTGGTTTCTTTCAAAACTCACTCAGTCCCTCTTTAAATCATCTCTTCCGTCTCTTCATGATGATTGAGAAGTCTCACCGACCCATGCCACTTTTCAACTTTGCTCCTCCCCACTAAGGAATGCAGAACATCAAATCTGAACACACAACATGGAAAATCATGGAAATATTGGTGTTTTCATCAATCTGACAGTTTTATTACTATAGCTCCTATTTACCGAAGAACCTTAGTGACAGTGACAACAGACAGTAGAAGCAGGGCTGAACAATGAATCAATAATATATATCGCAAAAGACATGTCTTTTGCGATATATATTATTGATATCTATTGATTATCAATATCAATAGATAATACATCTGATAGAGTGTTTAATATTCACTGAAGCAAAGACTTCAACTGCTCAACCTCTCAAAATGAGCTAAGCTAAGTTGATAGAATCAACTGACTCGCTCGCTCCTTCGTTACCTAGCAACTCACTCATTCTTTGGTTACCTAGCAACTCACTCATTCTTTGGTTACCTAGCAACAATCTGTTGGGTAACTTGCCCAGTTTAAGGTTTAAGGTTTCCCCACCATGCCTCACAACTCTAAAAATACTAAACAAAAGCTTGGCGTGAAAATTGTGGATAAAACAGGGAAGTTCACGCCACCAGTTTGGCAATATTTCAGATATTTAAAGTAAAACATCTAAGCAATAATTATCAATATTGACTGAAATGCTTATATCATGATATGTTTTTCAACATTGCTATCTGAGTTTATTTCTGCAACAAACTGCTGACCAATCATACAACACACAGCTCTGGAGATATATCTTAACCAGGGTCTGGAATCGAGTTTGATAGGCAAATGGCTCTTTGCAAACAAAATGATGTAATCTTCATCGCATGTCTATACGTCACTAGGAGCCAATTTTGGCACTCGGATGAAGTATGCAGGAGCCTTGAAGCTACAGTTTATACCATCTGTGTTTCCATTCACCATGGAATTGCGCAAATTGAAATTACAAAAATAAATTCAATTAATGCAAACACTATAAAATATGCAAAATATGAAGGTATTTAGAAGAAAAATGCATCTTTGCCTCTCAGCTTTGAAAATCTGACTTCACTATGCACACTGAAAGCACAATGATCTGCTTTCTTCCAGTTTCTCTCATTCACAGCTTCTCCACACCTCCCATTCAGACACACAGAGCCCAGAAACTAGTGAGGTCTACGGGTCAGTCTTTGGAGGGTCCAGCACCATTGGTTAACCTTCACATGTCAAAACATGAATGAATGAGCTCTTGCATACTTTGAGTTCAAAGAGCATTAAAAGTCAGAAAGGTCTGTGGTAATCCTGAGAGGTCAGATTGAATTCCTGAGGACTGGAGCTTTAGTTTTTAGCTATTTGGTCTATATTTGCTCCAGATGCCATTTCTTCCAAACAGGATTATTTCACAATGATTACACCAACCGATTTCAGATGCAGACAGACGGAATAAAGTTTCAAAATGCAGAGGAAAGAATCCAGGGAATAAGTAAAAGAAAGGGACCAAGAGGGACAATGAAATGCAAACAGAATCAAGATATTACACAGAAGCTTTTATATAGAACCTGGTGAAGAAAATGACATCATGGTTAAAATCAGTGGCTGATTGATGCAATCTACCACAAGTTGGAGTCATTATGCTTTGTATGGGTAAATGTATATTCATTACATATCCATCAAGTTGTAATGTTCCCACAGCTGTGATATACAACAGAAAAGGGAATTATGAACCACAACGGGAAGGTTTTAATTATCAATAAAAACTAAAAAATTATGAGGACACCAGACAAAATGCAAGAATCATAAATAGATCAACTTCAATGTCTGACAAGAGGCAGGAGAAACCATTCAACCTGTCAGAAGATTGTTTTTCAGTTGCACCAAAAATGAGATCGCCTCTTGATTATCTGAACCACAAACTCAACTCTTTCAGGTTGTAGGGGTGCTGTTTGCTTAATCACCTTGGAGTTTAAAGAAACAGTGACAGTGAGAAATGGCACCAGATGCTACATCGAAGCAATTTTTAAAATTTTTTAGACATGTGAAGACTCAGAATCCATGAAATACTTCCTAATATATGTTATGAAAGGAAAAGTAGACCATAGAAATGAGGCAAAAGCAGCACCGTCTGTATAAAAAAAAAAAGGTGCAATGGACTCTAGAGCACATTGCTGCACTCTTGGCTGTAAATCTGGAAAGAAAATACAATCAAATGGTTGAGGTCTGGAAGCATTTTTGGAGATTAGAAGAAAAAGAAAAGCAACAACATGGCGTTAGTGTGATGCTGATAACAGCAGCACCTTGGTCTTAAAGTCAGTCGGGGTTTACAGGAGCAGCTCATAGTGAGTGTACCAATAGTCACTGGTCCAACATGTCAACTTTTCTACAGAGTCCTGTTAATGACTAAATTACTTGACTTAGGTATGCTGAAGAAGAGAAACATCTGAAGTTTGCACAAAACCGGTTTAGACATTGCATATAAAATAAGGAAATAAATGTAACACTAAAGACTAACTAGACCTAAGAAACATAATTAACTAGCATCTCTAAGGAAGGACTGGACCAAAGTAAAACAGAAACGAGACTGATCTAATAAAAAGGAACTAGAATAATCACAAGATTCTAGCGAAATCTGAGTTTGAAATTCATGAAGCAGTGCAGTTTCTTGTTTTGCTGTGTTTCTGCTCTGAATTCACAAAGCAGATGGCAACAGATACACACAGAAGCACTGAATCAAACCACGCTTTGTTTGCTCAAAAATCAGTGAATCACACCATATCCACATGCAGGGGTTGTATTTCTCTGTTTTTCATTCATGAATATAAAATGAATCGGCTCATTGGCAACATATTGACTTTCTACATTAGACATGTGAGCTATACAAAAACAATACAACATATTTTTTCGTTTTAAATGTCTGAAATACTGCCAAATTGGTCCCGTTTTATAAAGTTTCCTCGTAAGCATTGTACTCGTTTTCTCCCTTCATTCCACGTCATTGTTTATTTATTTTTAAGCAGTTATGAGGCACTGTGGTGAAACCTGAAGCTGCTGCTGCTGCACAAGTTACTCAACAGATTGTTACCAGGCAACCAAAAATGAGTGAGTTGTTGCTAGGTAACCAAAGAGTGAGAAAATTCCATCAGACATATTTTTTGTTGGTATTGATCACATCTATTGTGGTGTATATTATTGATTTATTGCTCAGCTCTACAAATAATACTTTTAGAATTATAAAGGAATAATAAAAAAGAAACAAATATGTGCAAAAGTAATTTCCATATTTACATGAATATGGAAAGAAATTTATCTTAAATGTATCATTAAATGGATCATTTAAACCTGGGTAACCTCTATTAACACCTGATCATACATAATCAAACCGACTGGTGTCATATTGTAGATTTATTAGAATGATTAAATTCAGAATTGCAAACATTTTACATCCACAAATAGCTTTGTGTATACTCCAACGATGGATCAAACTATCATTGGGGTAAATTATAACCAGATTTAAAAGATTTTAACAAGCACATTAACATTAACAGGGTTAGGGCTATATATTAAATATTTCTTTAAAGGTACAGAGCTCAATCAAAGAAAGAAGTTAATCAACAAACAGAACCGCCACTCTCAGAAGTCAGCATGTTTTATTTTCTAAAATGCTCAACAGGAAATTGACTTTAAATCCATTGTTGATTAGAAAAGCACTTATGTAAGTCTACAAACTCCACTTTCTTGTTGGTATCTGCAGCTTTGAAATTCCACAGATTACTCCATTTGACAAGGAAAGTACAGATTTAAGTAATAGCATAAAAATACACTGAGTGTTTGACATTATGGGATAAAGTCCTGCCTTTCTGGCAACTACAAGCTTGAAATGTGCAACACATCAGCAAATACCAAAGATAAAGTGTTCTGATAAATATGCCAAAGCGAGGAAGTGAACTGCATAATATATGAAGTTATTTGTAGCTATCACCTTTCACATTAAGTCTTAATAGTGTATAACTGATTTTTCAAAGCCAATATCTAAGGCAGAAAGAGGTAATTGGTCAGAGAAAAGCAGTACAAAAAGCTGAAAAATACAGTAGTTCAAAGTGGAGAGATAAGAGCAGCGCTAAAATATTTGGCAAAGTCACAACATTTGCACAAGAGGCAAATCTGAGGCCAAATCAAATCTTAAAAGGTTGGCAGCTAAATCATATTTGTTAAGACATTTTCCCAAAACTGAAGTCAGAAATAAGCATTCTGAACGATACATCAAAAATAACAAAGTCAGACTTAAATGTACATGTGCATCTTCCAGAACACATCAATTGAAATCATTTTACAACTGTTAACTGCTGCTGCTAACTGCTCATTTGGAGCTGCTGCTCTGTAGTTTGTTTAGGGTTATTTATTGTATTTTATCAACTTTATTTCCTCTTTTGTTAGAATAAATAGTGAATCTGAGTTGTGAAGTCAACCTACTGGATCTGAGACGAACATAGAAGCACATTACATTCATCCTGTTACATGAAGTACCAGCTGTATAACACACACACCCACACACCACCTGGCAGCTGCTTACATGAGTTTTCCTTCTGACATTAGGAATGATCCGGTGAAATTCCTCAGTAAGGAGAACTTTAAAGCCAGGAGAGAAACTCATCATCCCAATTAGGACTCTACTGTGATCAAATAGAAACACTCATCTTCTCCTTTTGGCTTGCTCTGCCTCACACACTCATACCCCTCACACACATCCACTTGACCCTTGTGACACCTGTCTCTGTTGGCTCTTTTCACTGACTAATTTGAAAGGACCCCCTCCTAATCCTGCACCACCAACAGCCCACCCAGCCACACACACACATCCCAATCCCAGGATGTTCCCTCCTCACTTGAGCTTTATCCTTTCCTCCATCATGCAAAATTTAATTTAATTCACTTTAATCTGTATCTTTTTTCAGCATAAGTTTAAACCTTTTATTTGAGTGGTTGAACTCGGAGGGTATATTCACGCCAGACGTGTTTGGTCCGATTTAATCCAAGTCCACTTTGTAGAAAGCCCGGTCCACTTGGGGAGATGTGAACCGGGCTTTTCAGAGTGAATTAAACTCTGATTCACTCAGAGTGAATGTGAAGCAGACTGGAGACCGTGGATGACAGCGCAGGGCATTCTGGGTAAAACAAACAAGCAAGTCGACTGCTAGCGAGAGAAAAGGCTCCTGATCGTACAAGTTGCTTTTAAGCCACAAAAATAAACAATTTTGGACTCAACTTAGGCTTGAGACTTGACTTGGACTCTTGGTCTAGGACTTGAGTCATTTATTTGCATGCTGAATGAAAGGAAGCGCCAGCTGCAGTACATGTTTTACTATGACAGAATGGCCCAATGAGTGGATTATTATGGGGTGTTTGTGGCTCATAATCTGTCCATATTAGTTGTAGCTTCAGTCAGATTGCTCTACTACTAAACGCTTTATTAAACAACTTTGGATGGTTTCAGGAACAAAAATAAATGGAACCAACTTCTGAGCGAGCTGCAACATTGCATGGACACTTCCATCTAAACATTTCAAAAATAAAAGCACTTCCTGTTCTTTTCATTCAGAATTTGGAAGCACTTAAAATTACTTACTAAGCTCTGTTTCATTTAGTGTGTTGTAAAATTAAACATAAGAACTTGAAGCCGTATTTAGTGCCATATATAATGAAGAACTGGACAATAAACATGTTAACAGTCCGAACAAAGAAAAAAGAAGCATTTTTTAAAATTAGGCCAAAGGACAAGTAGTACAGGTTTGGAATGCAGGATTAGAGCTGATCTAGACGCTGTGGATTCAACAAGTGTTTATTGATATGATTATTTCTTAATGTCAGTCATTAGAGACTGGAGACCTAAGTTGGATTTGGAAAATTTGACTTGTGAAAATCTCTGGTTGAAACTCACTTCAGATGAGCCAGAACAGACGGAACAGATCAGAAGAGCTGTGATAAGAAAAACACAAATTGTCCAAGATGTGCAGCTTATCTAACCCTAACCCTATAAGACAGCTTTAACATCAGACCAAAGCAAAACTCTGTTTTTTCTCCAAAGGAAATTCACACGTGTCTCTGAATGTAAACAAAAGAAATCTTCTGACCCTTTTAGCTGCTTTTTACTGCATTGTTTGGCTTTGCATAGGGATTTTACAGCAGACATAGTGAAAGCTGATGGGGACTCCAGCTCCCCCTTGTGGTGCCTAAAGGATACAACCAGCTACATCCTGCATGCGTTTTAAGCAATAATATAAACAACACATTTTTTAATAGAAACTATCTGTCCTAGCTTTTGTTACAATTGGAAATTGATTGTGATGAGATTTCTCCTGGTTTAAGTTTCCATTTGGATGAAAAAACAAAACTCTCCTACAGCAGCAGCTTGTCCACTGTGAAAAAGTTCTTGATCTCTGTATTTTTTTTCTAAATGGTTCTTCCTGTGCTGAGTTTCTAGATTACGACCAAACCTGATGACACCTGAAGTGGCCACCACCTTGTGCTCCAACCTGCATATTATTTCTCCCCAGAGTTATGCGGCTGTCCGGGTTTTAACAATAAATTGAGCGGTACTGAAATCGATCCTAAGCAGACTGAACCGGGTAAAATTAGGCAAAGCATGAAACTGATGACATCATCTGCAATTAAGCCACATTTTCCACACTCTTCTCTGTCTTTTACATCATCATGATATTCACACCACTTTCTTTGGGCTTTAAAGTCCACCCAACTGGTCAAATACAATCCAGGATTTCTGGAATGTTATAGCCTAACAAAAGATGCATCCAAACTTTGATTTACAATTGCAATATTTCACACATTTAAACTGATGATTGCAATTCCATATGTTGTGCAGCTCTATTGCAGTCTGAATTTGACTGTTATTGAAATGAACTGTTGTTAAAAAAAAACTGGTAAAGAAACTAAAAATGGTCAAAGTTTATTTAAGTTAACAGAGGATTAATTCATATACTTCACTATAGCTAAATCATATGACTTTATATTATTTGTTTAAGCTGAAGTTACCTCAGTTGCATCATGTATAAGTAGTCCTGACTTTGCTTTGCTTGTCTCTGACCTTTTTCAGCCGCTTTAAAAACAAGATTAAAACATGGACTTTAACTTAAAGGGTATCTATTGTTGCTACATGTGTTAGAAAAAGAAGGCAGAGAATGTGTGTTACTAAGAATATTGACAAAAGGTTTCTTGACAGACTTGCAGTCTGCACTTTTATCACAACAGCTTCTGAAATGTATACACAGAATTGCTATAAATAACAGAATAGAAAAAGAAAAAGAGTCAGAGTCAGGTTTTCTTTTTAAAAAAAAGAAAATTAAATCACTAGCAATGAAAAAGGTGAATCTTCTACATTTTCGACACATCAACTTGGTCTGGCAAAGTAACGCTGACATTATGGAAGTGGAGAGATTTCAAAATACATATTGATAAAAGAACATTTTATCCTCATTTACATGCTTGTTTGCCTATATTTAACATATAAGATGCTTGAAACAACACCTTGGAGGTGTGCAGGTGTAAATGTCACCTCCAGGCAGGATAGGCAGGTATGATCTTATTATTGTACTCATAAACAGAAAATCAAAATAAATGTACATTTCTAATAATATTTTTAACAGATTGTCAGCATTTTTGTTTCTATTGTTTTTATGTTTGTTTATTAACATTGCTTTTGATAGTTTGAAACTAAACAAATCTATTCCTCTGACTGGAAAATGTACATTTTGATACTTGTAAACAGTGCAGATTGCAGCTCTCAACAAGGATTTGTATCTGGTTAAATGAAGGTTATCATTATTATTACTTTCATTATTGTCATTTTAATCATTGGTGTCTGGTGAGAAATACCAAAACATGCATGAACCCAAGAGCCACAGTTTCTTCTTCTACTGATTTCTCACTTGGACAGTAGAGGGATAATCCCACTCAGCATCACTTCCAGTCCAGTTATTGCCTCGTTTTCCTGGAAAGGTCTGCTGAGTGTTGAAAAAAAAAAAGTTTTTTCAATAAACCTGTGACAAAAACCAGGCCGTTTTGAGTGATAAAAGAAGTGAATCAGAACAAGAAACTGATGTTTTGTTATTCCAACAGTAAAGAACTGAAATCTTGCCAACACTTTCTGCTCTCCCACAGTGAGACTCCACAAAGAAATGCTCTGGGATTATAAGTGAGCACATGATGGAGCGTGGGGGTCCACAGTGGGCCAACTGCGTTACAAATTTCACGCAGACAAACAAAGTTTCTCCTCCAACTAAACTCACCGGTTCGTCCATCGGCTCCTGCTCCGCGTACTCATCATCATAGTCTCTGTGGCTGGAGTCGCTGGCCAGGTTAGTGTAAAGCAAATATGCCAGAAACAGAGATATTCCCAAAAGGTGCATGTTTATAAGACGCCTGCGCAAGTTTTGTGATCCAAGGCGCATAAAGAGGGGGATTTAAAATCTGAATGTGCGCCGCTGCGGCTGATCAGCCTCTCACATTTGGCCCGGCTCCCTCTCTTTCCTTTCTCTCTCGCTGTCAAGGTCCAATTGTTGCTCCGCGGAGGGCCGGCAGCATGTGTATGGGAGCCGCTGTGGATGGAAGCCCGGTCATATGGAAACAGATAAATCCGGAGGGTCAGCGGAGGCTGTCGCGTCAATTTATCGCAGAAAACCCAACCGCATGTGCCTTCAAAATAAGAGCCCAAAGGTGGCCCCTTTACTTAAACAGCAAGAGGACAGATGGGAAAATACTCAGAGGTGGGCAGAGTAACCAAAAGTAGTACTCAAGTAAGAGTAGCACTACTTCAACATATGTTTACTAAAGTAAAGTAAAAAGTAGCATCCAAGAAAAAGTATTTGTTATAACTACTCAAGTACTGACAGCTGATCAAATTAGCAAAATCAAAATCAAATCAAATCAAATTTTATTTGTACAGCACATTTCAGCAGCAGGGCATTTCAAAGTGCTTTGCATCATATCAGAAACAGAAACAGCAGCAGTGAAAACAATAAAACAACAATAAAAACATTACATTTAGTCAAGTTCCATCAATGAAATTATGATTAAGAATGCATTGTGATATATGGAGCAAAATACCTATTGCTATTATTATTCCCATACATGCTCAAAATCACACAGTTTAAGACGATATAAACAGCCTTTCAACGGGCTTCTATCATGAGGCTCCGTACACCTCTTTCACAGAATTTCGCTCAGGGACTCCGCCGTCCCTCAAGGATCTTTGACCAACTTATGGTATCTGTTAGTGTCCAAAATTTACAGGGTTTCCGTTACGCGCAGTGACCCGCAGTCATTCGTCGTTTTTTCAAATGCAATCCTAAACAGGTGGGTTTTTAGTTGGGATTTAAAGGAAGTCAGCGTTTCAGCTGTTTTAC
>CAEFZY010034007.1:0-10597 GCA_903066815.1 Brachyrhaphis roseni
GTCCCCACTCAAAGGTTCCCTGTCTGGCCAGGATGTTCCAGTGGTTCACAAAACCACTTTACTAATGATGATGGACACAGAGACTCACAGATATTCATTCACTTCCCTGAAAGAATAACTTTGTTTTCAGGAAACACAGATAAAGACCTATGCCAATGAATCTAGAAACTACTATAGATGACTGTTTACATGGGAAGTTAAGTACATTATTTATTTATTTATTTTTTACGCATTTGTTAACCATGTGACCATGTCATGACAATATGGTATGAGACAGATCTGTCTGTGAAAAAATCAAGCTCCTCCACCTCCTCCCTGTACTACTATTTCATCCTCAAGAAACTCACTTCTCCTGATCATAAACAGCCAATCAGAGCCAGGAGGAAGGTCTTAGTGATGTCAATCATGCTCGTGTATGCTTTGATCAATGTCCTAATAACAGAGAAACAACTGACCGGTCCAGTAAAACCGTTCATTCGCTGTCATCTGTGGCCATACTATCTATATATAGCTATAGATCTATCTAAATAGATAGAGATATCTATCTATCTATATAATGAATTTATATAGATATATAAATCTATCTATTTAGATAGATCTATAGCTATATATAGATATAGCTATAGAGTACAAGTTATATTTTGGAACAATAATACAGGACTACACAAATGTGCCTCAAACATCTTTTAAACCCTTTATGACTGAAAAGGCTGGATCTATATTTAGATAGATCTATAGCTATAGATCTATCTAAATAGATAGATATATCTATCTATATAAATTCATTATATAGATAGATAGATATATCTATCTATTTATATAATGAATATCTATTTATATAATGAATTTATATAGATAGATATATCTATCTATTTAGATAGATCTACAGCTATATATAGATCCAGCCTTTTCAGTCATAAAGGATTTAAAAGATGTTTGAGGCACATTTGTGTAGTCCTGTATTATTGTTCCAAAATATAACTTGTACTCTACAAATATACAAAAGCTATTTTGTGAATTTGAGGTCAGTTCATCCTGATGAGTTTGCTGTGGTGATACACTATAAGTATCCAGAATAAAGTGTCCCACCAGAGAAACAAAGACATTGGGCCGCCGTTACACTGTGTTATGCGTTTCAGCCATTAGAATCAATTGTTAGGACAGACTGAACACATTCTGGACATCGGCCCTTGATGACTCTAAAGACCAAAATTAATGAATGAGCTCTTTGCGTAAAGTTTACACGTCATGTTTAGATTTTTTTTGAAACTGCAGGAATAATCAACTACATTCTATTGTCTGTATATATTATTGCAATTAGTAAAAATGAAAATCCTAATTTTTGAGAATTAAACATACTTAGTTTGAATGATGAGGTTTTAGATTCCACATCCATCCACATCCTTGTTCTCCCTCTTGGAGAACAAGCTCTCCAAAAGGGACATGACAGCAGTTTTTAATCAGAAAACTTGCGCCGTAATCTTTTCAATCATGCATGCTTGGATGTGAATGAAGGGTGAGGATTACTAAAGCTTTTGTTATAGCACATAGAGAGAGAAAATGTTTAAAATTCATAAAAGCTTAAAGCCCTTTTTTTATATCTGTTGTGATAATCTGTACTTGCACCAATGTTGCGCCAGACAGAAGAGCGCTTTGCAAAGTTTAAATCGCTCCCATTGTGATGATTTTCTGTGTAATCCAGCAATTTTCACAATCCGGATTATCTTATCTCCCTCCTGATAAACAGAAGCAAAATAAAGTCAAGCTTCATGTACACGATCCAGGCCAGAAATAATCATCCCAACCCCAGCGAAGAGTTTATGAATCTGGGTTTATGCCCTAGTTTTCAGAAAACTTTTTCACTCAAAGATTGGGTGTCTGTCTGTCATCCATGTAAGTATATATGTCTGTATTACAAGAATGAGATTAAGTTGGCATGTTTAGTTTTCTCACCGACGTACAGAGAGAATTCAGAGATTGAGATTAGTTTAAGAATTTTGTTTACAAGAGGAAGGTGGGTTTGGGCGCCCAGGTGTTTTCAGGGGAAAAGCACAGTGTTTGGAAAACTGAATGAGGTTGGTAGAGGCAATGATATTTGGTAAAACTGCTGAGTTGTCTTATTGGCTTCATAGAAGGTATTTGATCCGTGGGGGAAAGGAGGGATGGTACAGAGCATGACCCAGAGGGTTCAAGTGGTCTGGCTTAGGGCTCCAGCCACTTAGTGGCCACTTGGCCACGGAGGTAAGATCTTTTTCAAGGAAATTATTGTTTTTTTGTGTCTAGGTTTTTATCAGTGGACATAAAAAAATTAAAATTAAATTTTTTAAGTCCAAATGAGTAAATGAGTAAATTGTCGTCATTGATCCTTTATTTGTGAGAAATAAAAAAACATAATTGAAGAAATATTGATTGAAATGGTTAGTATTGGAGTTAATAATCAGATACAAAAATGTTTTTGAGGAATTTTTTTGGTTTCTAACTCTATTGCATAATTAAACACTCCACAGGTCAAACTGACCCACGGACACTTTTGCTGTATCTCAGAAACGAAACAGGAGAATTAAACATTCTTGATCTACAAGCTGCCTCTGTGTCTCTACATTTGGGTTCACCATCAAAACCACTACAGCAGATGACCTGTCCAGGGTGTACTCCGCCTCTCACCTGTTGACCGCTGGGGATAATGTTAAATCACCAACATAATGAAATTATGAATTGTTTTAATGAGCAAACTGGAAATGGTTCTAATTATGTTACTTTAAGTTCAAAGTGTAATAGATCTGGATAAGGCTCATATTATCACGGTTTGCCATATTTGTGGTATAAATAAAAGTGTAGACCGTTGTCTTGTTATTTTTGCTGCTTTGCAGACATCTTGATGCAGTGTTGATAGTTAAATAAATTTGAAGAGCCAGACCACTCAGCCAAATATTAACAACTCACCAAGAGCTGCTAGGACTTTAGTGCGCCTGTAGGTTCCCTCTGCACAACATCTCTTTAGACTTTAGAAGGTCTTCATTGTACAGTTGTTTAGTCTGAAGTTCAGCTACATTTAGCTACAACTCTCAGTGCTCTTTCATTGTCTTCTGCTCACATGCACTAAAGTGCATCTGAGACAACATGGTGCACCTATTTTTAATTCAAAGATAGTAAACATTTAGTTGGATGTTTGGACTCTTGGTCTAGTTTTTCCTGATGAACTTGTCAGCAGGTTGTCAGATGTATTGGATTTCAGGTCTTGCGTTGGTCTGTGGACAGCTAACATATGCTATTGTTTATGCTTCTGTTTTATGACATTGGTGCAGCAACTCTGAGAAAGAGTCTTAGACATGTATGTCTTTGAAGTAGCCATGTAAGTGCTCTGAACTTCAAATGCAATTACTGAAATCTAAATAAAACGCCTGCCATTATTCTCTCTGCTCATTAAAACCAGACTGACGCTGGGGGAACTGTGTGGTTCTAAGATTGAGAGAATAATGAAATAAGTAAAAGCTACATAAACTACCACCAACAATGTTATTGTTATCAAATGGCACTGTATCCAACATATATGTTAATGATAACTGTTGCAAGAAATATTAGCCAATTATGTATGTGCCCTGCATTCAGAGTCAATGTCCCTATAATACATCTATTGACAGTTGTTCATCAACAGAGCATAAAAAAGTTTTAGAAGGTGGTAAGATCATTACTAAGTTGTTTCAATGGAAAAATATCAGCGATCAGCCAAAATAAAACATTTTTCTTCATTTTATATATTGTTTGCTGGGTGGACAATTCCTTATCTGGGGTCTATGAAGCAGAGTGAAATGAACACTTTTAATGATCAGTTTATTTATCACCAGTCATAGCCTCATCACAACACTCATCAGTATAAATATATATTCTATGCTTTCTTAATAACTTGCAGCCCTGATTATGAGCCTGACAATGTCAAAAATCTAAACTGGTAAACCACTTTTAGACATTTACCTAAAATTACACAGACTCAGCCAGCTCTCGACATTCAAATTTCTGCAGTCCTGATCAGTGAGAGGCTGGGCATGAAAGGATTGTTGGGTTTGCAAACTTCTGCAGCTGATGAATAGTTCTTCATTATTAAAACCACCAAGCACATCTTCTGTGTATGCTGCAATCAGAGCATTGATTGCAGGACAATGGATGTGTTTGACAGAGACATAATCAGACTCTTCCCTATTTTGACTTCAAAGGAAAATCAGCAGCATTCACAAATGAGGTAAAAATCACACAGTTCTCTATTCTATAATGAGGTCAAAGCAGTTGGTACAAGAGTATCAGTGAGGACACCAGGTCCACTAACTTAGAGTCTGAAGTGTAAGGTCAAGTTGCTTCTGGAAGATTGTTAAAACGACTGGTTAAAAATTGAAAATAAAAAAAAAATAGAAATGTGATTTCACAAATAACCAGTTAAATAGAAATTTTGTGAACCTTATGTTTTTTAATTCTTTAATCAAGCTCTGCGCAGCGACAAGTGTTCTGGGTAACAAACATATCTGAGCTCTGTTAAGGTGAAAATCACTCAGTGAGGTTTATTAATGCTGTGGTAGACTGGGGTGGGTCTTCTTTGAGGTTTTTAAACCCAGATAGAAGATCTTAAAAAGGACAGAAGCAGAAATTGGCCTTGTTAAAGTGGAAGCATAACATTTATGCTGCTATAATACCATGTGCTTGAAATGACAGCTTAAAAAATCTGACATTGGAAATAGGTCAGGGTAAAAAATGCCAGCAGGTAGACGACGCATTGGTTTCTGAAGATAAAAACACTTTGTTATCCAACAAGCTAACATTAGCAGACTGTGTATCACAAGAGAAACTGTGCACAGTTGGTACAACTGTATTATAAGTGGAAAATTGCTTGAAGACGCTACATGCAGATGGATGTTAATCAGTGAACAATGATAATATTAAATATTCATTTCTGAAAAATTCAAATTGGCTTTGAATCAAGGAGCACTTGGCAACTCCAATCAACCCTGTGTCTGTAACGTCTTGAAATTAGCCAGCAGTAATTATCGACTAAAAGCTGTAATTTGTTTTACAACAATGCCAGAGTTGTGTGCATACAAAATTGAGCAGCCCACTAGAGACAATCTCATTCATAACTTGTCTTTAGTTTGATTTTGTTGCTGTCATGGAAGAGGAGAGGACTCCCCATAGACTATTCTGTCACTGCCTAGAAGTATTTCTTCTGACCAGCCTCAAAATACAGCAACAGCTTGTAGGTAATTGATCAGGCAAGTGAACTGTAAAATATTCATTTTCTACTTCAACAGCCAGATAAATCTCTGGGGAGGGTTTGTAGATGACACTGGTGGAAATATTGCTTATGCACCACAAAGTAGGAGCTGCAGCAGCTTGATGGTGAGGGGAAGATAAGAGGGGAAGCATCACCAAGTTTGGGTGTAGCTGCCAGTGATGGCCAGTCAAGCAATTCCCTGCTTGGCTTTAGCCCAAGAAGTCAAATCCCCTCTACATCCCTGGATTTCATGCTGCAGGGCAGCGGGTTGCCTAGACTGCAACCTCCATGGCTTGTGGGCTAAAAAGTTGATTCCTGCCTCCACCTGCCTGACCTGTTTTTGTGTTTTGTTGCATCAACCACTATCACAGCTGGGACAACATCCCCTCAGTTCACAGCCTGTATGTGATTGACATGTAAGCATTGCAATCATAAAGGCTTTCCTTCTGTATTTTCAGAGGAATTTATCAATAAGGCAGAGTGGACAGGCGAGAGAAAAAGATTTAACTGTGAATAAATTATATATAAATCAATAATGTTTTTACAAGTATCTGACTATTTAATTGAATATTAGCAAATTTAACTACATTTTCTGTGGTCCATCATGTTAATGGCAATATTTTTGTCAGATATTTTACTGTAGCTTTTAGAGTTTTCATTAATATTCATTATCAGGGGATAGATATGCTTGTGACACAAAACACATTTTTAATAGAGAAAACAAATCAGATGATTTTAGACAGTTTAAAAGTTGTTAGAGTAAGCTTTTGAGTCTTTAATTGTAGAATTTGTTAGCAGAAAAATCAGTTTTTAATGAATAGAAAGGAAAAAGAATAAAATACAATCCATATGTATTGCTTCCAGAAATCGAAAACAAATCTTACATTTAAAGTGAAACTCACCCGCAAATCAACCTTTTTGCTTGTAAACTGTTATTTAGAGTTCTAGCTTTATGTTTTTGTGCAAAATTTGCGCTATTTTTTAGTTTGGTATCATTTTATCTGAAACCATTTCACTCTCAGTCAAGCAGTTCTTGGGCAGTTGAATTTTCATATGGGTTGCAGAGGTTTGGTACAACTTTCTCCCCTCATGTTTTAAAGCTCTCTCCCTCCCCACCTCTTTTCCCAGCCTGACCTGGTTGTTCTTGTACTTAGGGAACATTTAGATTTTACTGCTTGCAATGTAAAAGTGTAATGTTTTTTGTTCAGTGAACAAACATTGAAAATCAATAATTGTAGTACTTCAAAATTAAGGAAACACTGACTTTCAGAGATGCTAACTGTGAAAGATTGAAAGGAAATATTGTTTTTGTAGAATCAAGGGAGTTCCAGGTAAACTGGCTTTACAGCAAAACATTAGACTTTGATAGGGGAGGCTTGTGAGACAGGATTTTTGTTGATCAACGGGCAGCTGTGACTGGGAGGACAAAGCATGACAAAATGACACAAGTAGATGCCGAGGGGTTTTTATATCTAAAACGGGTAATAAAAAACTAGATAAACCAATGAGTGGTTCAGAGTGGCCTTAAATGTGCTCATGCATGCTTTTATTGCTGTATGATGTGCTTTGCCTAACACTTTATAGTTTGCTAAAATAACAAAATGACCAACTCACAGAAGTCGAGGAGAGCAATGTGTTTGTAATTAAGTAGTTAGGAATCAAAGCAATATGTGAAATGATTAATATTTACTAAGATTGAATTTTTATGGCTCGGTTAATTGAATACCTTATCTTTATTATGCAGATGCTTCATAAATATGAAATATTAGTCATTACAGATAGCTTCCTCTTGAAAACCTCACTGAAGCATTTAGAAATATAATTGAGCTTAGCGAAAATAAATCCGGGACTTTTCTGTTTTTCGGCCTTTTCCTTGCAAAGCTTTATCTGTGGTGAATGTACATCACCAAAATAATAAACAGCTTTGCGTACTTGCAGAAAATACAAATTCACCCAACCCGACCTATTAAACAGAAACTTTTTTACTCAATGTTTTGTAATGTCTGTGTCACAGACACTAAACACATACCCACAATCCTTCACTCACACAAAAATGATTATCAAAGATCAATATAAGCTTTTAGAAAGAGTTGATTAATCATGGGATTATGTCTAAGTCCAAATGTTGAATATTACTTTATAAAATGTAATCTTATCATTGTTTACTGCCCCATGGTCGGAGCAGGAACAGTGGATTTGAGAGGCCCAGCAGGGAT
Organism: Brachyrhaphis roseni; assembly: GCA_903066815.1. Classification (NCBI taxonomy): domain Eukaryota; kingdom Metazoa; phylum Chordata; class Actinopteri; order Cyprinodontiformes; family Poeciliidae; genus Brachyrhaphis; species Brachyrhaphis roseni. Next base: position 7,474 of record CAEFZY010034007.1, read on the forward strand.
CCTCTGCACTGGATTACACAAAGCCACAAACAGTACTAAAGTCAAGGGACTGAATGGTACTCACACATGGCAGTGCACGCCTTCTCAGAGCTTTTTGTTCTGCAGAGTTATGTATGTACAGTATTATTTAGCATCAGTCAAACAATACAGTGGGTATGTACTGTATTATTTGATAGATGCTATGCTGTATTATTTGAACTAACAGTTCACCAAGATCACATAATGAAATCTGACAACCTGATATTAACACAAACACTTTTTCAAAGTTAAAATAATATTTAATATTTATGTCCGCAATAGCTGCAAGTCTGTAGGATTTGGTCTTTAGGTTTCTAATTTCATCATGCTGTGTTATTATTTCCTATGCTTGGGTTTTCCCTTGTGCTGAATGACAGACTGTGTTTGGAGTTTCTCAGGCCAATTTTCCAAACAAGTTTCAGAAACTTATGAGTATATTCATATTCCAAACCAAGCATGAAATCCTGATGCTTTCATATTCATAACTTATACGAACCTATGTTTGCTTAAGGTATGAAATAAGAGGTTAATAAGCAAAACCTATAAATGAACTCTTTCTGGATCAGTGTGGTTGTGGTGTATTCAGGAATGATTACTGCAGTCAACAATCTTATAATGATATGTTATGTTTAATGGTAGTTATATTTATCACAAAATTGCACTGATTGTAAAAAAAATCACTCTGCACAATTTCTTGTCTGCCATGTTGTACAAGTTTTAATACCCAAAAGCATAAAGGAAGCAGGTGGGTTAAAACGGGAGCCTGGAGCAGATGAGAATACAGCAGAACAGGATGATGTGACAGTGACCGAGGAAACGCAGAAGAACATATAGTGTGTAGGTGTGAGAAGCTGCTTAAACCAACAGGGACGTTGAGGCAACTAAAGTAAACTAGTGAGGAAAAATGACTAACAAGTGCACACACAAGGGGAAGACAGGGAACCCAAATACAAACCTCGAAAGAAGAACAATTCAAAGAAGATTCACCAGAATGCAAAATAAAAAGACAGGATGGAATTAGAATTTGTCACATAATTTTAATATGTCTACATAATCAAATTGTATAGGATTGATTTGAAAATTCCATATAACTGAATTCACTGTAAAGTGTCTTGAGAAAATATTTGTTGTGAATGAGGTAAATAAAAATAATCTAACTTCTCCCCCCTCCATATGTATGCTGTGTTGTCAGCATGGATGATCTGAGCCAGGTGTTTAATATAAGTGGCCCAAGAGTTGCCACTTGTATTAAACACTGAAATGACTGACTGGAACAAAAGGAAGATGCATAACAGTTTGTTGGATGGAAGAATTTTTTTGCATGATGAATGTCATTCCATATATTTTCATTTTGTTTTATTTGATAAGGAACACAAAGTCTTAGTCATCGGTTTTAGAGATGGTTGGTCTCTATGTATTCAAGGTGAAAAGCTGTGATCTGGGTCTTACACTGTTCGTACAAGTCCGTGCAGACATATTTTTGAATCAAATATAATTTTTTTTTTCACATGAATGCATTTTATTTCTTTTTTCTCCACTTTGTGACAAATGTAAGTTGTATTTTCCCTTCCTATGATGGTAGACTGGCTTTTCCTTATTTTCTTCCTGGCGCAGTGTAAGTCCCATTGGCTCAATGGGCTAAAGATCCCCTCGGGTTATTTTTGTAATGCAGAAGAGTGGCATTAACCTAAAATTGAATCCTAAAGGCAAGTTAGCAACATGAATTTGAAGGTGTGACAAAGCCCTACAGATAAAGTGTTGAATTTTATTTCCTATAATTTTGCAGTGGCAGGTTTTGTTGTTTTGGTGCAGGGCGGCTCAATGATTAACCTCCTCTGTGGGGGAATTTCTATTACAAGCTCCCATTCTGTGATGCAAAGTGTGGTGCGAGATGTTACAGGCCATCAAGCAGAACGCCGGAGCTGTCTGCATTTTAAACCAAACTTCCAATTTTCTCCTCTTATCTTTCTTCATTCTCACTGAAGCTGGAAATTGAGTAAGACACACTTATGTGGAGAGGAAGGGAAAGGAATAAAGGGTAAGACATATTTCAGTAGTTTAACAAGTTATTTATTCAGTTTGCATTACCTGTGTGTTCATCTAAGTAGACTGTAGAGGTCTTTTGTTTTTTCATAAAGCGTATAATGAAAGATCTGGACATGCATAGAGATTTTTAGTTGCACTTTGTAGTTTAAGGAAGATTATTTTAGGCCAACAAGAGATGTCAAACACTTCAAAACACATTTGGATCATTAAAATAGCTTTTGACAGACCAGTTGCCAAGTCTGTCAATATCAAAAACAAGTTCTAAATTTCTTCTTCTTCTTCTTGTTTTTTTTTTTGGCGGTTGGCAAACAACTTTCAGGTGCATTACCGCCACCTTCCAAATTGGAGTATGGATCATATGCTTATAATCTCCTCATAACACCCGTTCTTTTAAGAAACCTAAAAATACTCTCAAATATAATATCTCCTGATGACTTCTGAAATATTTCTACTACATCTAATTTACAATCATTAACCTCTTTAATCAATATCTCTCTCTCCCTTACATACTCACTGCATTCTAAAAATACATGCTGTATTGTCTCCGTCTCCCCGCAGTACTTACAACAACCTGTACTGTGTTTATTGATTAATTTAAGCGTACTATTTAACCCTGTATGCCCAAACCTGATTCTAGAGATAACATCCTCCTCCCTTTTATTTCTATTACATTTTCTATATTTCCCAACTCTTTTTTGAATATTATAATAAGATCTCCCTTTTTCTCCTCTATCCCACTGTTCTTGCCATTTTTCCTTCATATACTTTTTAACTATATTCTTTATTTCATTTCTACTTATTTTAATATTTAACTCAACAATTTCTTTCCTAGAGGCACTCTTAGCAAAATTATCCGCCAATTCATTTCCTACTACACCAATATGTGCAGGAATCCAAACTAACTTAACCTGAGATCTCTTCTTTTTAATCCTGAAAATAATTTGAACTATATCCACTATAATATCTTGCCTTAATTCTGATTTCATTCCTTGTATACTAATTAATGCACTACTAGAATCTGAACAAATTACAAATTCCCCTCTTTCCATTCCTTCTATCC